>JACEEZ010011206.1:0-22500 GCA_016584305.1 Chionoecetes opilio
AAAAAAAGGGGAGAGAGAGGAGAGGGGAAAGGGATACAAAAAAAGATTCCGTAATACAATGTGTGGGAAGATGAGAGAGGAGGAGGAGGAGAGAGGAGGAGGAAGGAGGAAGAGGAGGAAGAGGAGGAAGAGGAGGAAGGAGGGAAGAGGAGGAGGAGGAGGAGGAGGAGAGGAGGAGGAGGATCAGAGAAGACTTGACTTGCTGTGATGTATTCTGTCATCAATCACATACTCTCTTCATCGCCTTCGTGTGTGTGTGTGTGTGTGTGGTGTGTGTGTGTGTGGGTGTGTGTGTGGTGTGTGTGTGTGTGTGTGTGTGTGTGTGTGTGTGTGTGTGTGTGTGTGTGTGTGTGTGTGTGTGTGTGTGTGAAGGTTCACGTCTCTGTTTCTATCACACTTGGCTCATATCATAATAGAATCACTACTTTCCCTCCTATAAAAAGTGAGGTTATGTGTGTGTGTGTGTGTGTGTGTGTGTGTGTGTGTGTGTGTGTGTGTGTGTGTGTGTGTGTGTGTGTGTGTGTGTGTGTGTGTGTGTGTGTGTGTGTGTGTGTGTGTGTGTGTGTGTGTGTGTGTCTGTGTTTAGGCATTACTTGTTTGTCCTTGACCAACATCATGACCACCTCACTCTCACCTCCATCAATTAATCTTAGTAGCGTGTGTGTGTGTATGTGGTGTGTGTGTGTGTGTGTGTATGTGCGTGTGTGTGTGTGTGTGTGTATGTGTGTGTGTGTGCGTGTGTGTGTGTGATTGATGGAGTATGTGCCAGAGTGATTATGTTTGTTAGCGTGAAAAAATGAAAAGGTGGAGTTGATATCTAGAAAAGGAGGATGGGGAAGAGGGAGGAGGAGGAGGAGGAGGAAGAGGAAGAGGAGGAGGAGGAGGAGGAATAAGAGGAGGAGGAGGAGGAGTCACACAAGGATTGGAAAAACAAGTGGGTGCCATCGGGTAATAGATCATCCTTTGCTGCGTGCGTGCGTGCGTGCATGTGTCTGTCTGTCTGTCTGTCTGTCTGTCTGTCTGTCTGTCTGTGTGTGTGTGTGTGTGTGTGTGTGTGTGTGTGTGTGTGTGTGTGTGTGTGTGTGTGTTGTGTGTGTGTGTGTGTGTGTGTGTGTGTGTGTGTGTGTGTGTGTGTGTGTGTGTTCAAGTTCAAGTTCAAGTTCAAATATTTTATTGCCATAAGAATACACACAAATATTAAATCCATCATTAACCTTTCGTGGAAAAGTCTGCTGAGAAAACTCTCGTTAGCAGACCCAGTTATTAAGCAAGGTAATATGTGCACATTCCAGAGCGAAGACTATTATATCATCTCTATGTAGTATTCACACAAAACATCTGTAAATATCCTTACTCATACTAACGTATACTATCTATATAAACACACACACGTACTCATACAAACATATTATTATGTAACATATATACATACCATACATATGCACAAAACATTATAGAGCATACAGTAAATATATTCATACATATAAAATAGATGAAACCACACCCCACACACACAACACACACACACACACACACACACACACACACACACACACACACACACACACACACACACTCATCCACACACATTGTACACATACACAACATAATCATTGAAATTTACTTGAATTATCTAAATACTAACAAAGTATACAAGTAGACCCTTACAATATGATATCATATGTGCAGCAAAAAAGAGCTCAGATATTATATGTATTCTTTCATTGTGCTTGTGAATGCAAAAGATACTTTTTTATTTCTATACTTGAAGCTGTTAACGGTACAAACAATAAATATGTTTCTTACTAGACTAGGTAAGGAATTCCACACCTTAGGACCGAGACACAGGATAGAATTACTGTATAGTGTTGTTCTAAATGGAGGACATACTAAATGAAGTTGATTTCTTCTGGTATTTATGAGCATGATCTTGTAGCTGGAAAATGTTATTATTTTTTTTTATAGAATTAAATATAGTTATCAACATGAAGTATTATGGATAAAAGGGACTTTTAATAAATTTAAAGATGAATATATCTCCTCAGTTGCATCAAATTTTTTCTGAAGGTTAGAACGCGTAGAATTGCCTTCTGAGCCTTGAAACACGCTGTCTAAGAATGATGGCCAAGTGCAACCCCATATTGATATGCAATACATCATTTTGAATAACAAAGTGTATAATATATGGTTAACATTGCTTCAGTTGTTAGTTTGTAACGAATGCGATACAAAGACACCACAAATCTTGGATATACTAATACAAACATGAGAAATGTGTTGCTTCCAGTTGAAATACTCATCTATTATGACACCTAAAAATTTTGTCGACTGTACACGGTTAACAATTCCCTACCTATACCCACAGGGTCCAAGTCATGCACTAAAGACCTGTTCTGGAATAACATAAGATGAGTTTTATTGATATTGAGTCTTAAAATTGTGGCTTAAACCAGTTGTTTACATATTAATTCATGAGTTAGTTTAGGGGTGTGTGTGTGTGTGTGTTGTGTGTGTGTGGTGTGTGTGTGTGTGTGTGTGTGTGTGTGTGTGTTGGTGTGTTGTGTGTGTGTTGTGTGTGTGTGTGTGGTGTGTGTGTGGTGGTGTGTGGTGTGGTGTGTGGTGTGTTGTGTGTGGGGTGTGTGTGTGTGTGTGTGTGTGTGTGTGTGTGTGTGTGTGTGTGTGTGTGGGGGGTGTGGTGTGTGGTGGTGTGTGTGTGGTGTGTGTGTGTGGGTGGTGTGGTGTGGTGTGTGTGTTGTGTGTGTGTGTGTGTGTGTGTGTGTGTGGGGTTTGTGTGTGGGGTGTGTGTGTGTTTTGGTGTGTGTGTGTGTGTGTGTGTGTGTGTGTGTGAGAGAGAGAGAGAGAGAGAGAGAGAGATGAGTGGATTCGGTTCTCATGTTTCCTCGTAATGAAAAGTCTGAGAAAAGCTGCAGGGATTGGGGAAGAGGAATGCAAGTAAACCTCCTCCTGATTAAAGCTTCTGACCTTTACCTGAGTGTGAAATTACAGATCTGGCAAACACACTTAGGGCAAGAACGTGATATATGAAGAGACGAAAGAAATATTCATAGAGGGCAATAGAAAAAAATGGTATAAGTCATATCCACAAAATAACATATATGAGCGTACGAAAGAAAGATTCATAGCGGGCAATATAGCAAAAAGGGTGTAAATCATATATACATAAAATAAAACGTTTTGTAGTGTCAGTTTAGTCAAGAAGTCAAGATCTATAGACTTTTAAATGGCTAGTGACTTTTAAATGATAGTATGTCTATTAATCTTGTATGTTTATTAATCTAGGGTTCAGTCTCGTTGAAAGGTCACGCAAAAGGTTTTGTACGTCAGAGTTTGTTACATACTAATCTAAAATGTTAAAATTACTGTTATGTTGTAATTTTCGGGGTAATATATATGTTTACAAGCATTAGATACAACGGTGGCTTAACATTGTAGTGAAGAATCGGGGATCACATTACATCACGGCCTTGTAATCACCACCATTCACACCTTACAAAACAAACGACTTACCCGAACAATGCATGATCATTCTGAAGTGCATAGCGAGGGATGGGGGGGCTCTCTCTCTCTCTCTCTCTCTCTCCTCTCTCTCTCTCTCTCTCCTCTCTCTCTCTCTCTCTCTCTCTCTCTCTCTCTCTCTCTCTCTCTCTCACTCTCTCTCTTCTCTCTTTTTTTTCTCTCTCTCTCATCCAGCCGTTCCAGAGAATTTTAAGCAGTCGAGGAAAGCATTCGAAATTGAGCGGAAACCTTGAATCGACCGGGGACGGGACGGGAGGGGGAAGGGGAAGGAGAGGGGAAGAGAGGGGGGAGGGGCGGGGAAGGGAGGATGGGGAGAGGGAAGGGAAAGCGGACTGGAGGGGAAGGGGAAGGGAAGGGAAGGGGCACGGGGAAGGGGAAGGGAAGGGGGAAGGGAAGGGGAAGGGGAAGGGAAGGGGAAGGGAAGGGAAGGGATCTCTCTCTGCTTTATCCCGGCGTGCGTGGTTGGCCGCAGCGACGGTAATATGGCGCCCAGGAGGAGATATCGGCCAGATGTATCGCCCACCCGCCCAGCCACCCGCCCGCCCACCCGCCGCCCGCCCGCCCGCCCGTCCAACCGAGATCAATAGTTACGAAGTGCATTGTCCTGAGCCATAAACTGCGCCCACTTCACGCCCGCGAGAGTGCATGGTGGCCTTGTCGCTGCGGCATACACACACACACACACACACACACACACACTCCCCCGCTGCGGCCCGGTGTGTCCTTTGCCCGTCAACACAACTCATCGAACAAACCATACTATTTCTAGACAATGACCATTCCTTCCAGATGTACATAAATTTTTTTTTTTTTTTTTAAATTCTATTTTTTTGCCCTAGGTCAGTCTTTTGAGATGAAAAAAAACTACTATATGAAGACTTGTAACAGTGACAATAATCATACAACTACAAATACTATTACTGCTACTATTACATCCACGGCTATATAACTACTACTGCTACTGTTACTAAAATTCAACACATACATATTACACGTAACGACAGTAGTAACAACAAAACCAACGTCTAAATCTACCCAAGAAAAAAAAAGAAAAAAAAAAAAAAAAAAAGAAAAAAAAAACCGTGACAAATGGAGGCGAGTTAAGTACCAAAAATAAATAAATAAATAAATAAATAAATAATAAAAAAAAATAGAGGAAGAAGAAAATACATGTAATGAGAGAAAAAAAGGAAGAATTATGGAAGAAGGAGTGAAGAGGACGGCGAAGAAAGGAAGGAATAAGGAAGAAAGATGAGTTTGAGGAAGAAAAGCAAAAAAAAAAAGAATCTACGGACAGATCGGTAGTACGCGTCGACCCGATCTTCATGACAAAGGGAACATAAAAAAAGGATCATATAGACTCAGAGGAACATATAAAGGGCATCGACGAACAGTTACTCGGCCTTGTATCGTCCCTGTCCACCCAAGTGTCGAGGGAAGTGCGATGCGCGGTGAACACAACAGCCCAGCCGATACACACACACACACACACACACACACCGATACCGTCCCCCGGAATGGCTGACACACGCCCGTCACTCGCTTAAACAAGTCATTTCACTCCCGGGTTTCAAATACAATGGATAAAAGAATGTATGGATGTATGACTGGGTAACTTCGTGGCAGGGTTACTTTTGGGGGGGGGCTGTAACTTTTTTGTGGCAGGGTAACTATATAGTGGCAGGGTTACTTTATAGTGGCAGGGTTACTTTGGGGGGGGCTGTAACTTTTTGTGACAGGGTAACTATATCAGTGGCAGGGTTACTTTATAGTGGCAGGGTTACTTTATTGTGGCAGGGTTACTTTTTATAGTGGCAGGGTTACTTTACTGTGAAGAGAAGTCATCTCTTGGCTATCCGGGTTACTTTAAGTGCAGACCTGACACGTGGCGTATATGGAAGAAAATCCAACTAATATTGTTCACACACATTGACAAGACACAAGGAGGGAAATATTGCATTGATCACTTTCAAAATCATATAAACCATCGTCAAAAATATTCGATCCGAAAAAAGTATAAGATAAAGCTATATAATGTTACTCACGATTTGCAGAAAAAGAAATACTAACATTTTTTTCCTCACTGACGGTACACAAGGAGGGAAATATTACATTGATCACTTTAAAAATCATATAAATCATCCTTAAAATTATAAGAAAAAGAAAAAAAAGTAGTCAGTTAACCAAACACAACATTAAAGAGACAGTTTTTTCTATACGCGATAAATACAAAGATGAAAAAATACAGTATACTTAACTTATAGTATACTTAAATCATCCTCAAAATTCTAAGATAAAAAAACTGTATGAAATAAACTACATAATGTTAAACAGACCCATTTTTCTATACGCAATTGATACAAAGGTGGACAAAAATACACACTTCAAACAGCACAAAGGCCACATACACGTACAGAACGAGGCCAAAACACGTACGTCACCACATCCAATTACCATCACGGCAGCAAATATGAATCAGGTCGGGTGAAGTTTGATCTTTAATGAACTACTTTGATTTGGTGCATAAAATTAGGGAATTGGTGCATAATTAATTGATGCCATTAATAGAGAGAGAGGAGGGAGAGAGAGAGAGAGGAGGAGAGAGAGAGAGAGAGAGAGAGAGAGAGAGAGAGAGAGAGAGAGAGAGAGAGAGAGAGAGAGAGGAGAGGGGAGAGAGGAGAGAGAGAGAGAGAGAGGAGAGAGAGAGAGAGGAGAGGAGGAGAGAGAGAGAGAGAGAGAGGAGAGAGGAGAGAGAGAGAGAGAGAGAGTACAATGACATCCTTACTGTAATACTCCCTAGCAGAGGCTGTAGTTCACACCTGTTACCAACTTAACCCATCTGGATCTTAATAAATCTGAGAGACAAAAGAGAGAGAGAGAAAAGATTGAGAGAGAGGAGAGAGAGAGAGAGAGATGAGAGAGAGAGAGAGAGAGAGAGAGAGAGAGAGAGAGGAGAGAGAAGAGAGAAGGAGAGATGAGAGGAGGAGAGAGAGAGAGAGAGAGAGAGAGAGAGAGAGAGAGAGAGGAGAGAGAGAGAGAGAGGATAGAGAAGAGAGAGAGAAGAGAGAGAGAGAGAGAGAGAGAGGAGAAGAGAGAGAGAGAGAAGAAGGAGATGAGGAGGAGAAGAGACAGACAGAGAGAGAGAGACCGAGAGAGAGAACGAGTGAGAAGAGAGACATACAAAGATACAAACACACAAAAAGACGGAAAAAACCAGACATAACAACTAAAAAGAAACTAAGAACATGCCGAGGAACCATAAACAAAGACAAACAAAGACAAACAACTAACAAAAAAGCCACAAAAGAATAACAACACAAGGCGAGTGGCAAGGAAAATTCCCGATAACACAAGTGGTGAGATTATTTTTCCTGGGACCTCCGCCCCCTGCCCTCCCCTGTGGCCTTGTGCCCCCCCCCCGCGTGTTATCCGGTGATAATTTAACGCCCCGGGTCACAAGAGAAGAAGGAGGAGGAGGAGGAGAAGGAGGAGGAGGAGGAGGAGGAGAAAGAGTAGGAAGGAGGAAAAGGAGGAATAGCTATAGCATGAGTTCAACTGGAAGGATGTGTGTGTGTGTGTGTGTGTGTGTGTGTGTGTGTGTGTGTGTGTGTGTGTGTGTGTGTGTGTGTGTGTGTGTGTGGTGGTGTGTGATTAATGAGAGCCATTCCACCTACACGTAATTGCCACGAACCACATTATTCAGTAATTATTATAAAGAAGAAAAAAACCTTGAGGTGAAGATAGGGGGGAAGGGGAGGCTTGCTGGAGGGTTGTTCATACTCTTGTAGTTAATTAAGGAAGAAGTTAAAAATTAAGTAAGTATTTAAGTAAGTAAGTTAAGTAGAAGAGTAGTTAGGAGTGTTATAAAAGAGGGAAGGATTTAAAAGGACAGGGTATTGAGAAGGATAAATACTGTCCATGATTTCACTACCATAATTTTCTTTTCCACTACCTCTATTTACCTTTCCATTACCACAATGTCTTTTTAATCTCCTCATTATAATTTTTTTTTTTTTATCAATCTCCTAATTAATTTTTTTAATGTTCATTGCAGGGATAAATCTATGTAATCACTTGTTTTGCTCAGTCTTACGCTTTTTCTGACGTGTGAAATGATAAGGCGATAAGATAAACGAGTATTTGGCGAGTTACATCGGTATCTCAGGCAGGTAAGACGGTAATTAAGATTCGTTTAACACTGCATACCTTAGTCTTCATTAAAGGAATGGCAAAAAAAATATAAAAAATAGACGCCTAATTTTCTTACACACAAGCTGCAGTTAAGATTATTTAAATTCTTATAAAATCACCCAATTAAGCCGTCGTTTCACTCAGTAGTTGTCGTGCGTAGCTGTAACCCCTTGAGGCCCACAACGTTATTTCCATTGTAATTTGATAGCATTAGACAATTTTAATGAATATAAGCAATATTTTAATAGATATGACCTGCTCATCAGTATCATCTAGTTAATTTGGTATATTTCGTTACTTTTCGTAATTTTATGGCTAACAATAGACGATTATTTATAGCGAAGGAAAGAGCTGGGCGTGAAGGGGTGAAGGATAATAAAACTTGATTGTTTTTAGCGTGGCGAGGTGGAGGAGGAAGAGGAGGAGGAGGAGGAGGAGGAGGAGGAGGAGGAGGAGGAGGAAGAGGAGAGGAGGAGGAGGAGGAGGAGGAGGAGGAGGAGGAGGAAGAGGAGGGGGAGGAGGAGGAGGAGGAGGTGAAGCAGGATGTAATATAATCAAGAAATTTGTTATGCAGGACGTGGCACGCACTCAAATAGGCAGCGGTGATTTAAAATAGCTTATTAGTAGTTAGTTCAGGTAATCAACGAGGGGCGTCACGTCATTTTTATACCAGCAAGACATTTTATAAATTTTATAAGGGAAAAACACGCTCGTACCCTTTTTTTTTTGTTTTTTTTGTTTATACGTTGAAGCCTCTCCCTGTTGTCTCTGGTAAAGATTATTAATTATCAACCATTACTCACGCATTAAAGGATGATTTAGATACATAATAACGAGGAGGAAGCGTTGTATACGTGAATATATAGAATGACACGTCCCAGCTATCCAATAAGATTATCCCGTAAAATACTCTCACAGGCACCTAAGGGAACATGCAAAATTCTTACGCGTTTTTCTCACCGCCTCGAAGTCACATCATGGCTAATAAATTGCTTTGGAAAGACGGAAAAAATACGAAGAAATAAAATAAATGCATAATTCGGTCCTTTCACATTGCAGGGGTACGTACATGGAAGGAAGGGAAGGGAGGCTCAATGAGGCATGGAGGAGACAAGGAAAAATGTTGTGTGGAGAGGAGAGGAGAAAAAATGAGATGTATGTACATGAGAAGGGGAGGAAGGGATTAGAGAGAAGGAAGAGAAGTTGAAGAGAAGAGAGAAGAGAGAGAGAGAGAGAGAGAGAGAGGAGGCGAAGAGAGAACGCGATGACCGAGCAGAGAGATGCGACGAAGAGAGACGAGAGAGAAATGATGAGGAAGGACTGCGGGAGAGAGAGAGAGAGAGAGAGAAGGAGAGACGAGATGATAACCTGGATGAGAGAGAGACGAGCAGCGAGGATGAGAGAGAGAGAGAGAGAGAGAGAGGATAATAAAATCAAACTCGACACTTTAACATCCAGCCCTTTATAAACTACCTTTAATGATGAGAGAAGGAGAGAGCGAGCGAGAGGAGAGACGAGAGAGGAGAGAGGATGAAGGGAGAGAGAGAGAGAGAAGAGAGAGAGAGAGAGATGGAGAGAGAGAGAGATGGAGACGAGAGATGACGAGAGAGAGAGAGAGAGAGAGAGATAATAAAATCAACTCTACACTTTAACACATCCATCCATTTATAACACTACCTTAATGAGAGCAGAGAGAGAGAGAGAGAGAGCGAGGAGAGAGAGAGAGAGAGAGGAGACGAGAGAGAGAAGAGAGAGAGAAGAATGAGATAGAGAGACCTTTGAGAGAGACGCGAGAGGAAGGAGCATGAGAGGAGACCGACCGGAGAGAGATGATAGAGAGAGCGGGAGACTCGAGAGAGAGAGAGAAGAGAAGAGAGCCTTGAGAGAGACCCACACACAAGATAAAACCATATCTAAATCAACTTTACAATTAACACATGCCTTTAATAAACACTATCTGTAATGAGAGAGAAGAGAGAGAGAGAGAGATGACGAGAGAGAGAGAGATGGAGAGAGACGAGAGGAGAGAGAGAGAGAGAGACGGACCCCGGAGAGAGAGAGATTGAGAGAGAGAGCGAGGCATCCCGTTTCACTTACCTTTCTTCCATCCCGTCCTTGTGACTATGAACTTTCACCTTCCACTCTCCTTTATCCTATACGTCAGGCACGCTAATTGATCCAGCTAGGAGGTCCGCCACCCTCACGCCACCCTGCTAATAACAATAACCAGGGTAATGCTCGGTTATCCCACCTGCCTGACTCATAAATCTACGCCACCACACACACACACACAGTCACACACAACACACACACACACACACACACACACACACACACACACACACACAGTCAAAGAGGGCTTACTGTCATTCATCATTTAGTCACCTTTACCGTAAGAATATGGTTGACAGTGTGCAAATAGGTCTAAAATTGTTTTCTTGTGTGTGTGGTGTGTTTGTGTGTGTGTTTATGTTGTGTGTGGGTGTGTGTGGGTGTGATGTGTTGGTGTGTGTTGTGTTGTGTGGTCGTGTCGTGTGTGTATGGTGTGTGTGTTGTGTTGTGTTGTGATGTGTGTGTGGGTTTTGTGTGTGTGTGTGTGTGTGGTGTGTGTGTGTGTATGGGTGTGTGTTGTGTGTGTGTGTGGGTGTGTGGTAGTGTTGTGGTGTGTGATGTGTGTGTGGGGGTGTGTGTGTGTGTGTGTGTGATGATCATATCTGTACTATCATTTCAATCATTTACTTATTCGACTCATAAAGATGGAGCTCCCGTATACCGTTTACAATATTACTTTAGTAGTATTTCTTGCTCTCAGACTATACGATTCACTTTACATATTCCTTAGTTAATGGGATGTGCTTCTTCTCTCTCTCTCTCTCTCATCTCTCTCTCTCTCTCATCTCTCTCTCTCTCTCTCTCTCCCTCTCTCTCTCTCTATCTCTCTCTTTCTCTCTCTCAGCTCCTCTCTGTCTGTCTGTCTGTCTGTCTCTGTATTCTCTCTCTCCTCTCTCTCTCTCTCTCTCTCTGCTCTCTCTCTCTCTCTATCTCTCTCTCTCTCTCCCATCAACATCCTTTTCAGCTCCAATCTTCCGCCTGTTTCCTTCCTGTCTCCTTCGCCTTACCTTACCCTTCCTATAGTCCCTTGAGCCGCTCTGTCTCCTTCACTTCACCCTCCCCCCCTCCTTCACCCCCCGCACCCTCCCTCATCACTCCCCCCCTCACTACCCCCTACCTTCATCCTTCCCCCTCACTACCCCATCACTCAATAAACTAGTAAACCCTTTCAACATCACGGTTACTTAGTACTATGTTCCTTGCAGCCTTGAATATATGCTACGGACACACAACAAAGACAATAAGACACACAGACATACACAAACACAAACACACAAACACACACACATCACACACACACACAACACACACAACACACCCACACACAACACACACACACATGGGCAATTTGGCTCAGGAAGTTGACTCTTTCTGTTTCTGTCTCAGCGTTGCCAAAAGACGAGAAAATTCAATGAGCTATAAAATATGAGTGGAAATTACAGAAAGCAAGACGCCGTGAGACACAACACAATCACACACACACACACACACACACACACACACACACACACAACACACAGATAACAAGGACAATTTGATTAAAAGTGAATAAAAAAGAATCATCGCAGAAAAATTCACCTTTTTTTTATATTTTATTATAAAAATAAAAGTTTCGTTCGAATTTGTCTCATCGATGGTGCAATATAATCGGATAAGAGGGTGGGGAGAGAGAGAGAGAGAGAACGAGCCGATTTTGCAGAGGAACCGAGACCGAGAGAGACGAGATGAGAGGACGGACGAGAGAGAGAGAACGAGAGAGAGAGTAGAGAGAAGATGAGAGATTTGGAGAGATGTGGAGAGGAGAGAGAATGTCAAGGCTGCGGATTGTGGGATAGACTTGGATCACATTCCGGCTTGGCTATATCGCATAGCGCGATTGGCGGTATCCTGCACTTCAGATCCCATTCTTATCAGTAACTTTTATCGACGTGTTTTAATGAAATGGGGAGTTTCCTATCAGTCATGCTCAAGCCTGTTTCCGCGCGTCACTAGCACACTGCCCTATGAGCCGTCGAATGATCTCATTCATTTACGTAATTCCCTGTGCTTTTCGGGACATATCAGGAATACCTTCAATTACACAACACCGAAACAGTTTCCTAATAAATAAATGTAGTTTCATCATTTTAGTGTGCAGTACTTGCGTGATAAATATTGTGCCTAAAACCAATGACTACTTGAAAACTCACAAATTGTTTTAATAATAGTTTTTCAGGAATAAACGCAAGTTCCAAGCCAGAAAAGAGTCGTCACGGAAATATCTACTGTATGTAAGCATTCACCTGAGTCCTATTTTGGGTGTGTCTGTCTTCTTGCGACGAACATTTAACCAAGAAGTATTTTAAGTGCTTGGCACTCGAGAACAGTACGTGATGGAAGCCAGTTGTGGAAAGCGTTGTAAATGCGAGAGCTCCGCAGCCCCTCGATCCACATCAATGTCTTCCCCTCTGAATAAACCAAACACACACATTCTCTTTGAATACCCTATGTCCTATTGGTTTATTCTATCTGTAACGAAGGAGGTGTGGGGGCCTGGTGGGGGGAACCACCCCTCTTACAAAACTTCAGTGCACACACAACGGTGGATCAGGCCGTTATGGAGGACGGGTAAGGACTGCAGGAGACATTTTAATTACTTGTGCACGGCTTTATTACGCAAACTACTAATACACCACCAGTACATTATATGTATTATGACTGCAGTAGCACGTAACTACACGCGACACTACCCGATCAACACCCCACAAAGACCACATGTCTAAATGCAGCGGGGACTATACACAAATAGGGGAAAATCACTAAAAGCAGGGAAATAAGGAGACTCCTTTATGTTGGGAGCGGATGCCCGAATATTCCTAATAGAGGGTAGAGAGTGTGAATGCGATAAGCGGATGATGAGAGTTAATAGGGAGACAGCTCTGGGTATTGTAGAGTTAGGAGTATCAAGAGATATGGGCGTGAGGTATGGGAGCCCCTGCGGCGTTTCTGAGCTGTTCCCATCCCCGTGTGTGTCAACAGGGAAATTGTGGGGTGATAGCAGATATGCCAGTCGCGTGGATGGTTTCTGTGGAGATGCTGCACGATCTACACTCTGTCTTCGGTTAATATGTTCGGTCGTAAGAAGAGGACAGTAGCATTCCCAAAATAGCGTACTCCGTGAATGTTTACAGACAAGTAGATATTGCTGAAAGCCTCATTTGCTTCAACGTTGCGTCGATTGTTTTTCATTGATTTATAAGACGATATTAAAAATGAGTTTTCAAGTATTCGCAACGTGTTTTCGCCAATATATTTCACCAACGTGTTCACAAATAAAATAATAAACTACATTTTTTTATTTAAAGACCTGTTTAAGTGTGGTATGAAGGTAATTCTGATATGTCCGAAAAAGTACAGGAAATTTACGTTAAATGACTAGATCTATTCACGCTCAAAGGGTAGAGGAAAGTGAGATGCGCGAGAGCATCTGGCGGCTAAAGCTTTGAAAATTCCCATACCATCCACACTTTATACCACATCCACACAAAATATCCAAGCGTAACTAGTTACATAAGCTAAAGTAATTATGTGATAGTACTGACCCATATGTCCAGTTCTACGCCTAGAAGTACACACACAAAATAATTATTACTCCCTCACATAAACAAACACAACAAAAAAAAAAAAAAGCATTCCCGCTCCCTCAAAAAAAAAAATATCCAAAACAACTGAAAAAATTCCCTCCCTCAAAAAAAAAAAAAATCTAAAAAAAAAAACAATCATTCACCACAATTAAGGCCTGTACATCTGCATTGTGGAAAATCTCGAGGCGTTTTTTCGTATGATATTCGCTAAATTTTTTTGGGCTTTGTCTGTGATGTAGGACTATGCTTGCGGCCAGTCAGCGGACGCGGTGGTTGTTGCTTTACGGTCTGCATTTTTTTTTTTTTGTCCTGGCTTGGAACTGGCAGGGGTTTAGAGAACAGAATGAGGGTAGTATCTCCTCCTCGCCTCTCTCCTCATCTCTTAGAACTATCTATGATTCTATCATCATGCCTATTCTCATCCTCTCTCTCTCTCTCCCTCTGTTCTCTCTTTCCTCTCTCATTTTGTTTTCGACGAACACATTTCCTTGTTCTCCAGGAGAATCACTAGTCCTGACTACATATCCGCTTTTTTTCTTCTCTCTCTCTCGCTCTTCTCTCTTCACTCTTCATCTCCTCTATCTCTATCTCCTCTCTCTCTCCTCTCTCGCTCTCTCTCTTCTCTCTATCTCGTCGCGTGCCTACTTACTCTTCCCTCTCTACTCTCGCTCTCTCTCATTCCCTTGCGACTATAAATAGACTACAGTTGTTTTTCGTCAGATTAATACCATACCGCACTATCTGTTTTGTTGATTCTCTACGTGTATCACGCTCTACCCTCACCCTCAACTCGACTCTCTATACTAGTCTATCTCTATCTCTCTCGTTCACGTATTTTCCTTTTTGCTTTGTACCTTTGCTTTGGTCGCGCTCTAGGATAATTATCTATCCTTCTGGCATCTCTCTCTCTGTTCTCTTCTCTCTCAGGCTACTCTTCTCTCTCTCACTAGCTGTCTCTCTCTCTTACCCGTCAGTGGGGGGCACGTGGCTTAAATGCCGTGAGACTCCGCGTGTAGCGACCATGCATTCCGTCAAAGGTTCGAGTTCCACCAAGTTAGTCATGGTCCCTCTGTGGGTGGCGCTTCCTTTACGGTATAGGCAATGAAACTGGTAGTTGGTACTTGCAAAGTGTCCAGATAGGAATCAAATGGCATCTTAATGATCTATCTCTACTCTCTCTCTCTCGCTCTCTCCTCTCTACTCTCTCTTCTCTCTCTCTTCTCTCCTCTCTCATCTCTCTTTCGTCTTTCCGTTACAATTTATTTCCTTTTTGATAACCTTTTTTTCGCTCAACCGATATACTACCTGACTATCTCTCTCTATCTCTCATCTCTCTCTCTCTCTCTCTCCTTTTGATACGTTCTTTTTGTCTCAGGATAATACTACAGACTATCGTCTTCTTTTTCCACGACTTCTCCTCCTGCTCTCTACATCTATCTCCTCTCTCTCGCAGACTCCTCTTCTCTCTCTCTCTCCTTTCCTCTGTCTCTCCTCTTATCTCTCTCTCTCTCCTCTCTCTCTCTCTCTCCTTTTTATACCGTTATTTTTGTCTACAGTTATAATATACCTATCTATCTTTTTTGTGACACGGTGACACGACGACCATCATACCCGACGGTCGCATTGTTTCCCGGGAAATGCGACACGGACTTCCGCGAGCCATTCTTTGTTCCTTTGTTCATTATTTTCCTTAATTATTATAGAGGTGATGGGCGGGCAGGTCATGGTGGTGTTTTGTGGTGGCGTGGTGCGGGATATTTTCGTTGTTCTCGTTTTTTCTCTCCTCGCCAGTTTTCGAAACAAGAATTATTTATACGGTTTCTGTCTCTTTATTCATATTTTTTTGTGTGTGTTTGTTTTCTCAGATATTCTTCTCTTCCTCTTGCGTTGTTTTTTCTAACTTTACTAACTAAAAACGCATCGCATAGACATGCTCACTAAATAACTAATACCCACACGAGAACAATCATAACACTAATCCCCAAAAAACAGGAACTACCTCGTGTAGGTCTCATGGCCTCTTGTAGCTTCCTTATTTTCTAATGTTCTTATGTTCATAAATATGTGATACGATTTTTATTTTTTTACGTTACAACCTATATCACATAGTAGGCATCTACTTCTTTCCTAGACATCTAGCATAATAGATGACAACAAACCCTTTTCGTCACCCTTGCTTTATAAGGAACAACAAAACTCTTTGATTGATTCTTTCTGAGGTTTGACATAACCTGCCACTGTACAGTACTACTTACTTCAAGTAGCCCTACAAACAAACCCTTTTTTTTTTTTTTTTTTTTTTATCTCATCCTCTCACGCTATTGACTACGTTCTACAAACACCTTTTTTTCGGTCTTTCCTGTTACTTTATAAAATATGGTAATAAGATTTAATAAGATTTTTATGGCTTTCATGTTCTTTAGACATTTTTGTGTATTACGTCTACAACAACACCTTTTCTCTACCCCTTCTACAGGTACGTACGAGTGGTTTTCGCTGGTCCCGCAGTCACTACCTACCACAGATCATTCAACGACGGCCTCTCATCCGCCGTCCACAACACTCAGGAACATAAACCCCAGCGGAGGTCGGACAGAAAAAGCTTTCCCTCCTTTTTAGCACCAGTAAAGTTAAGAAAAAAAACCGGGGTGAAGTCTACCTTTAAGGGCGACACCGCAGCAGCAGCCCGTGGAGCCCATCAAAGCCCTTGATGGACCTGAGTCTTGGGGACGCGGTGGGTCACCCCTGAACGGTGCCCATTATCCATCCGTATTGTTGAGCGAAGCGGCGCCTACAACTGTGTACGCCCATGACCAGTAAACGCGCTACCTTCACTGGCCTTGTGCATTAAACCTGGGCAACATATAAGCGTGAGTGTTATCGTTCAGTGTTGTGTCTCTAATTTGGGTTTCTTGTAGAAGAAAAATTAGCGAATTTCTCCTTCTTCACTCTCGCTCCGTATTATCTATCGCTCTATCTTCTCTCTCCTCTTCTCTTACTATCTGTCTCTCTGCTTCTCCTCGGTTTTTTTCTTTTATTTTTCTATTTATTTTATCTTCCCCTTCACATTTTTTCCTTGAATTTTTTTTCTGTCCTTTATTTTCTTGATTTATGTTTTCTTTTCCTTTCAAATTTTTTCTTCATGGTATTTCCTCCCTTTTTTTTCTACGTCAACCTCAAAGCCGTGATTGTTGGTTTTATAGTTGGTGTTCGTTTGTTGACGCGTAAATTACTTTAATGTGTATTTTCTTCTCATATTTATTTATTACCTAGGCCGCACAAAGCAGCCCTCTGGGCGACTCTTTGGCCTAGCTCACTGCGGAGGGCCATTGTGGGCCTTCGGCACACCACCTGTGTTTGGTGGGCCTTTGGCCCACCACAACACCAGGACTCTACAGATAGGCCCCTCTAGCTTTCATGAAATCATGGATGTTAGAAATGTATGTATTAACGACAAACCTATTTACATCACCCCAAACACTCACTAACCATTCAACCATCCACCCCACATACATTCACTCACCCATTACCTCCCCCCACCCATTCACTCACCATTAAGCCATCACCACACACCCATCATCTCCACCCATTTACCCCATCACCCCTCCCATACTAGTCCACTCCACCCACACCATCAGCTTATCCCACACCATGTATCTCACACCATGAACCAAACACCCACTTACCATCAACCCCACCTAAGCGAAACACCATTACCTACATCATAGGGTCTCCATTCTCGAAACCACTTTTTTTTTACAAATTTCTCGCGTACTAGGTGCTAAAAAAAATGAAAAACAGATAATGATTGGAATCATATCATAAATGTGTCTTAAGACCCTTCCCCTGCTCGAGCGTTCCAAAAATGTGCCATATGAGGGGCATCGCCACCGGGCTGGCGGCGACTGGTTAGCTGGACACACACACAAAACAACACACACACACACACCACAAACAAACACACACCAACACCAAAACAAAACACACACACACACACCATACACACACACATCACACACACTCAACACCACCACTTTCGCTCTTACTATTATAAATAGATCGGTTACACTTCTTCAAAAAAATTTTTTTCTTTTGCATTTTCCTTGTAGGTTTTTCCTTGTCATTTTTTAAATTCATGTTTCGTTTCATCTAATCTCCTTTCCCCTTATGTTTCTTTTTCTGTTTCAAACTTTTCACTCTGTTCTTTTTCTTACATTGTTTTTCCCCTTATGTTTCTATTTTTATTGTTTTTATTATTCGCTTTAGGAACTGCAATCGGACAGAGAGAGAGAGAGAGGAGCGGGAGAAGTACCCAGAGAGCAGAGAGAGAGAGGAGATCGAGGAGACGAGCACCCGGAGATGAAGACCCGCCCGAGAGAGAGAGAGAGAGAGAGGAGAGATGAGAAACAATATCACCCGAATTCTAACATCCTCCCTCCTAAGAAAAAAAAGCCAGAAATAAATAAGAAAATTTGGAAGACCTAAAAGCTCGCGGGGTTTTTGTATTACTTGTTTTCTTGCCCTTGGCAGTCCTTTATATGATGTTAAAAACAAATTTATATAAAACATCACCCATAGACAACCATAAATATTAACCGTAGAAGAATAAAAAACACCATCCCTCTAAACGATATATTATAAAAAATTAACATTTATACACAAAATAACAATAACAAAACGTGAATAAAAAATCAGTTCTTAAAAGCGGTTCTACGAAAAAAAACTATACGAAATAACTAGTGAAATAATGCAAATGCAATGGAAAAAAATATAAAATAACTTAGGAAAATAAATGAAGAGGAAATAGACGTAGTACTACAGTGCATAAAAAAATATTTTGTGCAAAGGGTTCTGGCGACGCAGGTTCGTAGTATGAAATATTACCGAATTAATTATACCACGTTCCCGCGGTCACTATTGTCACGGGCACACCACCTTGAGCTCTGGGCGGAAGAGAGAAAGAGATGCAGATGAGAGACGATTGAGGATGAGTCAATTGAGGAGAGAGAGAGGATTGGTTTGATTTGGTTGATTTTCCACGGAGAGAGATGAGAGAGACATGGAGGAGAGAGAGAGAGAGAGTAGAATAAATATCCACGCTAAACTTCAACAAATCGCTAACAGGATGAGAGAGAGAGACGAGAGCAGGAAGAGAGACCCGCATTGACGGCGAGGGAGAGAGAGAGGGATGACGACGCAGGAGAGGAGAGGAGAGAGAGATTGCCGAGAGAGAGAAGAGCAGTGAGAGGACGGAGACGATTTACGAGAGACGAGCCAGGGGGAGAGACGAGGATTGAGCAGAGATGAGAAGAGATCTCGAGTGATGAGAGAGGAGAGAGAGATGAGAGAGAGAGATGAGAGAATAAATATGCACACGTATAACTTCACAACAAATAGCAACAGAGAGAGAAGAGAGAGAGAGCGAGAGAGAGAGTAGAGAGTAGAGACGATAGAAAGAGAGGAGACGAGGAGAGAGAGAGAGAGAAGAGAACCGATGAGAGAGAGAGAGAGAGGAGGAGACGAGAGAGACGAGAGAGAGACGAGACAGACGATGACCTGAGAAGAGAGATGATGAGAGAGAGAGAGAGAAATAAATCATCACAGTAAAAACTTCAAAATAATCATGCTAACAGAGCAGAGAGAGAGAGAGAGAGAGAGAGGAACGAGAGAGAGACGCGAGGAGAGAGCGAGGAGTATGATGTTTGGAGACGAGAGGAGAGAGAGAGAGAGAGGAGAGATGTAGAGAGAGATCGACCGAGAATTTTCCTGCGAGATTGAGATGATCTGAAGAGAGAGAGATGAGAGAGGAGAGCGAGACGAGAGAGATTGAGAGAGAGAGAGAGAGAGAGAGAGAATAAATACACACGTTAAACTTCAACACAATAGCTACAGAGAGAGAGACGAGAGCCTGAGAGAAGTAGAAGCTCCGAGAGAGTTGAGAGGAGAGAGGAGAGAGAGACGCGGGTAGCAGATTGACCGATTGAGAGAGAGATGAGGGTAGGAGAGATCTTAGACGAGAGAGAGACTGAGAGCGACTGAGACCGAGACAGAGAGAGAGACGAGAGAGATGATTTTGAGAGCAGATGATGAGAGAGAGCAGAGACGACCGAGAGAGAGAGAGAGGATGAGAAGAGAGAGAAGGAGGAGCACCGAGACCGAGACGAGAAGAGAGTAGATGTAGGAGAGAGCAGATAGAGAGAGAGTGAGAGAGAGAGAGGAGAGGAGAGAGAAAGACAGATGTCCGAGAGAGAGACGAGGATGAGAGTCCGAGGAGAGAGCGAGAGATGAGAGAGAGGCCAAAAATATCACACGAAAATCTTAACAAATAGCACAACAAATAAAAAAATAAAAATCTGAACGTCCTTTTCTACTGTATCAAAAAAAGGCAAATAACGACCAGAATAAAAGTCATACAATGAAAAAGAAAATACAACTCCTCCTTTCGAAGCCGCTCCACTAGAAAGGAAAACTGTAACTCGAACGATAACATTTCTTATGAGCAATGACTTGAATGTAATAAAAAACCAGTTGTTTAATCTTTTCTCCACAGGGGAAAAGGTGCGGGATAGAAACAACCTGGAGGCAGCGTTGAGAGGTCAGAGAGAGAGAGGAGGAGATGAGAAAGAGAGAGAGAGAGAGAGATGGATGAGACCAGAGAGAGACGACTGATGTGATTGAGAGAGAGAGAGAGAGAGAGAGAGAGAGAGCCACTCAGAGAGCAGAGTGACCTCGAGAGAGAGGGAAGGAGCGGACCCCGGAGGAGAGAGATGAGAGAGAAGAGAGCGCCGTGGCTAGCACATTACACTACCACGAATACTTGTTTCTTGGCAGACTATGCATGAAACCCGTGTCGTAAGGTACAAATGACACGCACACAACAGACACAAACACACGACACCCCACAAACACACATACACAAACTACACACACACCACACACAACACACACCACACACACACATACACGGACGTATTATTACCAGATGATAACATTGCAACCGAGAAATAACCCGAGAAAATAAAACACACATATAAGTTACAATGTTACATAAGTAATAGTCTATTATAGGTATCAGCTGTATATATGTTTATAGTTATTTTTTCTAGTTATATACCACAATCCATGGTTCGCTTTGACGCCACTTACAACAAGTACTTCGCTTGATACTGCAAGATATTTCCCCTTGATATTAGGTCAAACCTGGGAGACTGTGTGATGGAGGTGGATTTTTTGTAATCTGTTCCTTCATCATCTCCCTCCGTCGACAGGCACATATTTTTCCATCACTTCACAATTCCACCTCCCTTTACATAAGTATACGCTCACATTCTAAGATAAACTAACCATACCTTCCTGCCCTCTTTACCCCTCCCGTCACCTCCCTATTTCACCTCCATTCCTTCCCTGCATTTACACTACCCTTTCGCTTCCTCATTTCCCCAACATTCCCTACCTTTATTCTATCCCTTCCTATTCCATCTGTCCCCTCCTTTCCCCACATCACTTCCCTTCCCTTCCTTCCTTCTTCCTTCCTTCTATCACTCCTGCATCCCATACCTTACCTCACCTCTTCCCTCTCTCCCCAGCCCTTCAGATGTGATGGGATAGAGTACAGGACAGTAAGTCGTCAGCTTTTGCCCCTCAATATCATCACTCTGCGGCGTCTTGGTCCGTTATCTATCGAGAGGGGTCCACAATACAATATAGGGTCGCCAATCACTGCGCCTCCTATACCTGCTCTGCTGCCAATCTGTCACCCTCTATACTACTGCCACTGTTCTACCTATTACTACTGCTCACTGTTCACCTCTACTATGCTATTACTGTAACTCTACTACTGCCACTGTCACCTCTACTACTGCCACTGTCACCTCTACTACTTGATACTACTGTCACCTCTATCTTCTACTGCCACTGTAACCTCTACTACTACAAATGCCACTGTCACCTCTACTATGCTACTACTGTCATCTCTACGCTCTGATTATAATGGGGACACGAGGAAGATCCTGAAGCAAAATCGTACATGGTTATGAACAGATACACATTACTGTTCTAAACCCATTTAAAGTTTGAGATAACAATTATTGAACATTTGGAAAAATAGCAAGCTGGCACCTTTCTTATTATTTTCTGATACTTTCTCGTATACTTTGTACCCCCTGTTCCAAGTTCTTCTTTTTCTCTCTGCCCCGTCCCGGGGTTGGGCCCCACCAAACACAGACTCTCCAGTAGCCCCTTTAGTTTTCCCTAAAATAGGATGAAAATGTATGTATAAACCCCAACCCCTATTCACATCCCCCCAAAACCATTCATCACCCCCTTTCCCCATCCCCCCCCACCTTCACTCACCATTACCCCCCCCACCTTTCACCCCCCTTTATCCATCACACACACCCATTCACCACCCATTCCCCATCCCCCCCCATCTTTTCCCCTCCCCCATCCCCCATCACCCCCCCCCATTCACTCACCATCCCCCACCCCCTTTCCCCATACCCCCCCCCTTCATCCCCCCATTACCAATAAAGGGTTTCTAAATTTCTCAAACCCCCCAAATTTTTTTTCACAATTCCGGTAATAGGCTGCTAAAAAAATGAAAAAAGAAATGATGGATCATCTATAAAGGGCTTAAGCCCTTCCCCTGCTCGAGGGGTTCCAAAACTGTGCCTTGAGGGTTTCCCGCCACAGGGGGCGGCCCCGGAGCGGACACACACACACACACACACACACACAACACACAACCCCCACAACAAAACACACACACCACACACACACACCACACACCCCCACAACACTTTGCTTTATTTTTATAGATGTTTAACTTCCTTTCAATTTTTTTCCTTTGCATTTTTTTCCTTGATTTTTTTTCCTTCATTTTTTAAAATTATGTTTCTTTTCCTTTAATTCTTTTCCTTATGTTTCTTTTTCTTTCAACTTTTCCTTGTTTCTTTTTCTTACATTTTTTTCCCTTATGTTTCTATTTTTTATTGTTTTACATCGCTTTAGGAACCTTCAATCGGACAAAAAAAAGGAG
>JACEEZ010011206.1:30000-35000 GCA_016584305.1 Chionoecetes opilio
ATATAAATAAGTGTTTCCCTTTATCTATCCTACCTCTATATTGAAGAGAGAATAGATCCATTTACCTATCCTATCTCTAAATTGAAGAGAGAATAGAGAGAGAACTCGTATCTCTATATTGAAGAGAGATAGACAGAGCAATGTGTGAGAGAAAAAGAAACGCCTGAACCTTTCAAATAAAAATAAGTGTTATAATAAGAAACAATCTATCCTTTATCTATCTTATCTCTATATTGAAGAGAGGAGAGAGAGATCAATCCTATCTCTATATTGAAGAGAGGAGAGAGAGATCAATCCTATCTCTATATTGAAGAGAGGAGAGAGAGATCAATCCTATCTCTATATTGAAGAGAGGAGAGAGAGATCAATCCTATCTCTATATTGAAGAGAGGAGAGAGAGATCAATCCTATCTCTATATTGAAGAGAGGAGAGAGAGATCAATCCTATCTCTATATTGAAGAGAGGAGAGAGAGATCAATCCTATCTCTATATTGAAGAGAGGAGAGAGAGATCAATCCTATCTCTATATTGAAGAGAGGAGAGAGATCAATCCTATCTCTATATTGAAGTGAGGAGAGAGATCAATCCTATCTCTATATTGAAGAGAGGAGAGAGAGATCAATCCTATCTCTATATTGAAGAGAGGAGAGAGAAATCAATCCTATCTCATATGAAGAGAGAGAGAGAGATCAATCCTATCTCTATATTGAGAGAGGAGAGAGAGATCAATCCTATCTCTATATTGAAGAGAGGAGAGAGAGATCAATCCTATCTCTATTTTGAAGAGAGGAGAGAGAGATCATCCTATCTCTATATTGAAGAGAGGAGAGAGATCAATCTATCTCTATATTGAAGAGAGGAGAGAGATCAATCCTATCCTATATTGAAGAGAGGAGAGAGATCAATCCTATCTCTATATTGAAGAGAGGAGAGAGATCAATCCTATCTCTATTTTGAAGAGAGGAGAGAGAGATCATCCTATCTCTATATTGAAGAGAGGAGAGAGATCAATCCTATCTCTATATTGAAGTGAGGAGAGAGAGATCAATCCTATCTCTATATTGAAGAGAGGAGAGAGATCAATCCTATCTCTATATTGAAGAGAGGAGAGAGAGATCAATCCTATCTCTATATTGAAGAGAGGAGAGAGATCAATCCTATCTCTATATTGAAGAGAGGAGAGAGATCAATCCTATCTCTATATTGAAGAGAGGAGAGAGATCAATCCTATCTCTATATTGAAGAGAGATAGACAGAGTAATGTGTGAAAAAGAAGAAAAAACGCCTGAATCTATAAAATTAAAATAAGTTATATATAAAAAAAAAATTCATTGCTCAAAACTGAAAAAATCCTGGAATTCCATATCAGCGAATCGTTATAAATGTTTTAAGATGCTTCACGGGAGAAGTTTCAAAGTTTCATTCCCAGCCGCGTTTCATATCATTTATCATTTAGTAATGTTTTTCCTCCCGACTTTTGTTCTCATCCAATTTTTCGGGATCTTTTATAACGGAAGGAAAACAGTGCTGTCAGAAATAAAAATACGAGTGAAAATAATTCCGTATTAGTGGAAAAAAGGAAAGAAAGAATTGTCTGTGATCTATTTTATGGTGTGTGTGTGTGTGTGTGTGTGTGTGTGTGTGTGTGTGTGTGTGTGTGGTGTGTGCGTGCGTGCGTGCGTGCGTGCGTGCGTGCGTGCGTGCGTGCGTGCGTGCGTGCGTGCGTGCGTGCGTGCGTGCGTGCGTGTGTGCGTGCGTGCGTGCGTGCGTGCGTGCGTGCGTGCGTGCGTGCGTGCGTGCGTGTGTGTGTGTGTGTGTCTGTGTGTGTGTGTGTGTGTGTGTCAGAGAAAGAACATTTATCTTGATGTTGAGTTCAGACGGAGTACAGCTGCGAACAGAGGTGTGTAAAGAAGATAGTTGGGACACTAAACAAGTTACTCTCCCTTCTCTTCCAATTACTCCTTCTCTCCTTTCTCAACATCCCTTTTCCTCCTTCCCTCCTTTCTTCCTCCTCTCTTCTTTCTCTCCATGCCTTACTTCCTTTCTCCACTCCATCTTGCTCCTACTTTTATCTCCATCTGTTTTTTTCCTCTCTTTTCTCCCCCACTATTCTTAAACTCCTTTCCTCCTCCTATGTATTCCTACCTTCCTTCCTATCTCCTATGTATTCCTACCTTCCTTCCTATCTCCTATGTATTCCTACCTTCCTTCCTATCTCCTATGTATTCCTACCTTCCTTCCTATCTCCTATGTATTCCTACCTTCCTTCCTATCTCCTATGTATCCCTACCTTCCTTCCTATCTCCTATGTATTCCTACCTTCCTTCCTATCTCCTATGTATTCCTACCTTCCTTCCTATCTCCTATGTATTCCTACCTTCCTTCCTATCTCCTATGTATTCCTACCTCCTTCCTTTCTCCTATGTATTCCTACCTTCCTTCCTATCTCCTATGTATTCCTACCTTCCTTCCTTTCTCCTATGTATTCCTACCTTCCTTCCTATCTCCTATGTATTCCTACCTTCCTTCCTATCTCCTATGTATTCCTACCTTCCTTCCTATCTCCTATGTATTCCTACCTTCCTTCCTTTCTCCTATGTATTCCTACCTTCCTTCCTATCTCCTATGTATTCCTACCTTCCTTCCTATCTCCTATGTATTCCTACCTTCCTTCCTATCTCCTATGTATTCCTACCTTCCTTCCTATCTCCTATGTATCCTACCTTCCTTCCTTTCTCCTATGTATTTCCTACCTTCCTTCCTATCTCTATGTATTCCTACCTTCCTTCCTATCTCCTATGTATTCCTACCTTCCTTCCTATCTCCTATGTATTCCTACCTTCCTTCCTATTCCTATGTATTCCTACCTTCCTTCCTATCTCCTATGTATTCCTACTTCCTTCCTATTCCTATGTATTCCTACCTTCCTTCCTATCTCCTATGTATTCCTACCTTCCTTCCTTTCTCTATGTATTCCTACCTTCCTTCCTATCTCCTATGTATTCCTACCTTCCTTCCTATCTCCTATGTATTCCTACCTTCCTTCCTATCTCCTATGTATTCCTACCTTCCTTCCTATCTCCTATGTATTCCTACCTTCCTTCCTATCTCCTATGTATTCCTACCTTCCTTCCTATCTCCTATGTATTCCTACCTTCCTTCCTATCTCCTATGTACCCTTATGTATTCTTATCTCCTTTCTCTTCATGTTCATCTTTCATTTATCCTCCTCTTCCTCCTTCTGAAGTTCTGATCCTACAGCTATCTTCATCTCCATTCCTTCCTCCTTTTCATCTCCCCCATTCCTTATTCTCAATCTCCTTTCCTTCCTCTGCTCAAATACAAGCAGTTCTCCCTTTCTCGTTATCTCCACAAGTACAACTATCTCTCATCTCTATTGACCTTCCTGCTTCATATCTCCCCCTTCCCTTATTCTCATTCCTCCTCCTTTCCTTCCTCTACCCCGTTACAAGCAGTTCTCCCTTCTCGTTATCTCTACAAGTACAACTATCTCTCATCTCCTATCCTTCCTTCCTTCTCCAACATCTCTCCCTCTTCCCTTCTCATCTTCTGTCCATTCTCATTCCTCCTCCTTTCCTTCTGTGCTCCGTTACAGTGCTTCCTCCTTCTCCTCCTCCTTCCTCTTCCTCTGCTCCGTTACAAGCAGTTCTCCCTCCTCGTTAGCTCCACAAGTACAGCTATCTCCATCTCCTTTGCCCTTCCTTCTTCATCTCTCCCCCTTATCTCCTATATCTTCATTCCTCCTCCTCTCCTTCCTCTCCCCCTTCCCTCATTCTCATTCCTCTTGCTTCCTTCCTCTGCTCAAATACAAGCAGTTCTCCTTCTCGTTAGGTCCACAAGTACAGACCATCAATACAATCCCAGCAGCGGACCAATCTCTGTGGCATCAATGAAAGCAGTGGCGTGATTGGCTGTCGGTTCTCAAAGTTAAAGGGATTCTTCACCCTGATTGGAAGGGACTACGGCAGGGTTGACTAATGAAGCCTAATCCTAATGGTGAACGTTTTCTGTCTTGTAACGTAGACTCGCTTTACGAAACGTATTCAGGGTTACGCTAAATGAAGTTTGTATCAAAATTCGTTTAATGAAAAAAATAAAAATAATAACAAATAAAATAAAATAAGGGTTAACTATAGGATTATTTGTAATGGATGTTAAGTCTTCGTATTTTTTATTAACATGAAACTTATTTGTACAGCATTAATAACTTCATTCATTAAATCGTAATACAATACAGAACAAAATCCTAATTGCATTTTCTGTCTTTTAACGCAGCCTTACTTTACGAACATTCAGAGTTACGTAAAAATAACTTTGTATCAAAATTCGTATAATGCCCCCCCCCCCCCCCCCCCCCCCCCAAAAAAAAATATGAGGGTTAACTATATAATTATTCGCAATGGATGTTAAGTCCTCGTATATATCATCAACATGGAACTTATTTGTACAGCATTGATAACTTCATTAAATCGTAATAAAAGACAAAAAAATCGTAGTTACAATACATGAAAACACTAAAAGTGTTAAATTATAGGTATTAACATTAACATTATAACAATAGCAGCAGCGACATGTGCAATAATACTATTAAGAACGAAATTTACAATACTAGTAACATAATTAACGAGAGCAGATTGATAAACAAAAACAGAAAAAGTATATAAAATTATGAAAAAGACCAAATATAAACGTAAAAAAATTCATTTTACGCAGATTAGCAAATAAAAACAACAGCAAAATGAGGTAAAAATAACATAAATAACGTGACCAGATTCATAAAACAAACAAAACAAATATAAAAAAGAGCATATATAAACGAAAAAGGAAATTATTATACGCACATTAGCAAATAAACATAACAGCCAAAAGGATAAAAGTCGTAACCAGCTTCATGATGCACTAACAAGCCAGGTGGTAATTACTTTGTCAGGTGAGGGAAGCGCGAGGCCCCCAGGGGAAGGCGGATTTAAAGGTCCAT
>JACEEZ010011206.1:37500-57500 GCA_016584305.1 Chionoecetes opilio
GTCTCAGTTGAAACTTGAGCTGCCAGAATCCTCACTGTCACTCGTGTGCTCGAGGAGGAGGGGAGGAGGAGGAGGAGAGGAGGAGGAGGAGGAGGAGGAGGAGGAGAGGAGGAGGAGACGAGGAGGAGGAGGAGGGGAGGAGGAGGAGGAGGGGGGGAGGAGGAGGAGGAGGAGGAAAAGGGAGTGGCCATGAGACAGGCTTGCCGATGTCATTGGTCAGAAGACAAGAAAGCTTCCGACGTGGAAATAACTAAATTTGGATGTCACTTAGGAAGAATGAGAGAGAGAGAGAGGAGAGAGAGGACGCAGAGGAGAGAGAGGGAGAGAGAGAGAGAGAGAGAGAGAGAGAGAGAGAGAGAGAGAGAGAGAGAGGAGATGAGAGAGAGATGAGAGAGAGAGAGAGGAGAGAGAGAGACGAAGGAGAGAGAGAGGAGAGAAGGAGAAAGAGAGAGAGAGCAGAGGAGAGAGAGAGAGAGAGAGAGCACGAACAAAGAGGGAGGGCAGTAGGAAAGGACCCAGCATAAATTCAAGATTAGTGTCATCCTTCAGTAATTGCTCTTTTCCTTCAAGGCTTCGAGGACAGTAACTTCTTCCTCAACACCAGACAAAAAAAGACATTTACGAGCACTACCACCACGACTCCAACACTCAAAAGGCAAACAGAAGAAGGAAAAACAAGTAAAGATGAAATATTCTGGACGTATTATTTTTTCAACTACGCCAAAAGGGGAGAAAAAAATAAAAGTTCACGCTTCGTCGAGCTTAATGTTTTTTTTCTGGTGGCTCTGGTCTCTATTTCTCTTTCCTTGCCTTGGTGGGTGACTCGCTACTAATGGGAGGCTGCTAATCCTCCTCCTCCTCCTCCTCCTCCTCCTCCTCCTCCTCCTCTCCTCCTCCTCCTCCTCTGCAGCTCTTGGTGGGATTAAGTGATGCATACGTACTGATTTCTGGACTGAAAGTGGAGGGTGATGAAGGTCTCTGTAAAGCGTTAATAATGGACGAGTAGAAAGGAAAGGAGAATGAATAGGAGGATAAGGAAGAAGAGGAGGCAGAGGACATCGAGAAGTAAGAGGAGTGATAGCTAATGAGGAGGAAGAGGAAGGAGAATGGATAGGAAGAAGAGGACATTGATAAGTAGTTACAGCAAATGAGGAGGAAGAGGAAGATGAATGGATAGGAAGAGGAAGAGGGCATCGAGAAGTAGGAGGAGGGACAGCAAATGAGGAGGAAGAGGTAGGAGAATGAATAGGAAGAAGAGGATGACATCGAGAAGTAGGAGTGACAGCAAATGAGGAGGAAGAGGAAGGCAATAACGGAGAAGATAGAGAAAAAGATATAAATAATGAAACAAAGTAAAAGACGATAACTGGAAAGAGGAAGAAGAGGAGGATAAGGAGAAAGGATAATAAAATATAGTTCCAAGGATGAGGATTTATCAAGTGAGGAAAAGCTTTAAGAACTTTTACAATCTTGGCATGTGATGAATGTTGTGACAGATACGAGAAAATAGATATGACGACATTGCTATAGTATCTCCTTGAGGCCTGACGCATCTATAGCAAAGACGAATTACAAAGAAAAGACGAATTACTAAGAAAAGACGAATTACAAAGAAAAGACGAATTACAAAGAAAAGACGAATTACAAAAAGACAAATTACAAAGAAAAGACGAATTACAAAGAAGACGAATTACAAAGAAAAGACGAATTACAAAAAGACAAATTACAAAGAAAAGACGAATTACAAAGAAGACGAATTACAAAGAAAAGACGAATTACAAAGAAGACGAATTACAAAGAAAAGACGAATTACAAAGAAGACGAATTACAAAGAAAAGACGAATTACAAAGAAAAGGCGAATTACAAAGCAAAGACGAAATACAAAGAAAAGACGAATTACAAAGAAAAGACGAATTACAAAGAAAAGACGAATTACAACGCAAAAACGCAGAGAGAGCAATTACCTATTTACGAGCGAGCGCGAAGCGCTCGCGAGTCCTCACTGGATACGGGATTTTTCTCAGAATCAAGCGGCCGACCCGACGAACCCACCCGAAGACGCCATCACGCTTTTCAGAGCTTATTATCTTTGAATCCCACTTCCGATTGACAAGCGATCTTCGCCATCTGATAGTCCATTCAATCCCTATTTGACTTTAACATGTTTTGTCTTCAACGTGAGGGGGTCAAACATGGCGAGTGGCGCGTGCCGCGTAGGGGTGTCAGGACAACGTTATCTTTGCTATAGCTGGAGAACGGCTTGTACTGACTATATAAGTGAAATTTGGTGTGTGTGTTTGAGACCACACACCAGCAATGTCCACACAGGTCAAACTCCGGGTGACGCCGCACGGCGCACAGTGCGGCGGGTTCTACAGGGCTCGCTACGTCCTCGCCGAATTAAGCGGTCTTACTGTTAAATAGTTACTATTTTTCATACTTACGATTTGATGTCGATTACTTTTTTTTGTAATAGTTTGATTCTTTTTCCCGGCCGCCCAAACCACGAAATTCCTTCCATTACGGGTGGGAGCAAAATCTTAAACAACAACAACAACAACAAGAGAGCAAAGACGGACCTAAATTACTGAAGGGAAAACACCATAGGAACCACACTCACTATCGCAGAGTTAATCCACGCGAGAGGAAAACGTGACATAATATAAAAGGAAAAGCTGATTAGAGAAGTGCAATCAACGCACGCTATAAAAATACGAAATCATTATAAAAAAAGAAACGCAGGAGATTAGATGGACGAGCTTTAGGGAATGTATTTTCTTGCACGAGAGTTGTTGATTGGGTGACGAGAGCGATGGACGTAATAGGGCTGGAGAGGAGGGTGAAGTCAGATGATGCCGTAAAACTTCCTGGACGTGTTTCTGACAGGATCGCCTCGCGGTGTATAAGTAACAAAAGTGGTTGGTCCATCCTTTCATGTTGATCCACCGCTCTTGAGGACCGCGGCGCGGCATCGGAGTAGCCGAGGAGGATGGATGGAAGATGGATGGAGGGATGAGGGATGTGAGGGGGGATGAGGGATGAAGGGAGGGAGGGAGGGAAGGGTGGAGGGAGGCAGGGATGGATGGATGGATGGATGGATGGATGGATGGATGGATGGATGGAGGGAGGGAGGGAGGGAGGGATGAAGGGAAGGAGGGAGGGAGGGATGGAGGGAGGGAGGGATGGAGGGATGAATGGAGAGAAGGATGTACGGATGAAGGGAGGGAAGGAGGGATAGAGGAAGAAAGGAAGGAAGGAAGGTAGGAAGGAAGGAAAGAAGGAAGGGTGGATGGATGGATGGATGGATAGATGGATGGATGGATGGATGGATGGATGGATGGATGGATCGATGGATGGAGGATGGATGGAGGCGTCACGGCGGGGTGGAATAGATGGATGGGAAGGAATCGTTAACTAAAACATTTGGATTTATCTGACGTTTTCGGGGCTTTAGACTTTACAGCCTCTCGAAGTGAAGCGTTACGAGTTGGCTTCAAGGCGACGGTGTAGGTTTTGCGTTTCAAGGTTATTGGTGTGGTGAAGCTTTGCCGCAGTGCTTACCTCCGTTGCCTTGTTGGAGGATCATTCACTCGCCACTGGATCACAATGCCGTCGTTACATCAATGTCATCTCGTACAGGTGTGTTACTCATGCCACACCTGCTACTGACCTGACCAGCTTAGATTGGCAGCTGAGTCATCACGGGATCATCCTTGCTAACACTTTTAACCCCTTCACACCCAGATCTGTTCTTAGCTATAAAAAGAAAATCGTCTGTTAGCCATAAAATTACGAAAAGTGACTAAATAAACCAAATTACTTAGTGGACAAGGATACTAAACATATCATATCTATAAAATATTGGTTATATTAACTAAAAAACCTCTAATAGTACCCAAATTACAATGAAAATTACGCTCTGGGTCTCACGGGGTTAAGTAGGTGGACGCCAGAATGAATGAAGCCAAACAATTCAATCCTACGGGCGTGGCATATGACCTCATCCCGAAAAAATAAACAATGAAGGCGAAAGCAGGAGAAATCTGTAACAGGCGAAGGCGAGGGGTCGCAGTCCACCTATCTATTCCCCTGGGTCGTTAGTCCTGTCCTTCACCTGGCGCACACTGGGAAGGGAAAGCAAACCTGCCGTGCAAGCAACAACATATTCGGAAAACCCTTCAGCGTGTGACTCAAAATCAACGATGGAAAGCTGTGTTTTCAGATCATACAGATACTGACAAGCCTGTTTGACTACTACTACTACTACTACACTACTACTACTACTACTACTACTACTACTACTACTACTACTACTACTACTACTACTGCTATACTCCTATACTACATATCCTACTGCATTCATGATACTCTCATTGAAGGTACGTAAGTTCACACTCAAAATCAACGATGGAAGCAAAACGCTGTATTTCAGATCATAAAGATACTGACAAGCCTGTTTGACTACTACTACTACTACTACTACTACTACTACTACCACCCCTCCTCCTCCTCCTCCTCCCTCCTCCTCCTCCTCCGCCTCCTCACTCCGTTGTATTCTGTACATTAAAGAAAATTGCAAGCAATCGAATCGATAAGTAAACAAAGATCATTAGGACTCAGTCTCCGCAAAGATTAAGCTAATCGGTAAATGCTAACTATTGGGACAATATATCGTCCTCCCCAAATCTAATGCGGAAGTAGATTGCCTCCTGTATGACGAGATAAAGTCAGTTGTGAACAAAAAAAACGATACAATTATGTGTGTTGGAGATTTTAACCTACTCATATAAACTGGAATAATAATCTGCTGAAGAGAAGGAAATGCGATTGCTTGCTATGGTGAACGAAGTATATTTAAAGCAGGGTGATGTCCGTGAGCCTACAAGAGGATAATAGTATCCTAGCTTTAGTTTCACTAACGCCATTTGATCTGATTGATTACGGATATAGGTTAACATTTGGCAAACAGTGGAGTCACCGGCTAATCAGATCGGCATAAATTGCAAGATGTAGACATCCACAGAAAATAGTGTTAGTAGTCCCAAAATTATAATAAAGGCAGATTTCACGAAGATCAGCAGGGTACTAAGCGAAGTTAATGGATGACCTACTAAATGGTTTTAACGCCGAAAACATGGTAATGTATTCACTAATAAACTCCGACCCCCCCCCCCCCCCCCGGTGTGGATAAACATGTTACATGGTAAAAAACGTTTTGAATACATAAAACAGACCCAGTTGGATGAATAATGAGATCCAACAAATCATTGGCAGAAAGCGCCGAGCGATAAAGTTTACAAACGATCAAATGCATACTGCGATCTAGAGAATTACAATGACGTCAAACGGTCGCTGCAAATGACTAATAAGCTCAATAAGCGCGAGGATGAGAAAAAATTGCAAAGGAATCCAAATCAAACCCAAAAGGTCTTTCAATACGTTCGAGTAAGAAGAAAAACGTCAAAACAAGTATTGGAACCACTGAAAGATAATAATTAATATTTTGGTAAAATGATATAAGAGTAGGCGTTAGAATCAATGAATACTTTACGCGGTATTTATAAAGAAGACGAAATCCATACCAGAACCAGGTAAACATTATGCAGACTCGAAAGGGATAGACTGGATAGGAGAGATAACAGTAGACGAATTATCAAAGTAATTTGCTGAAACTTGGACCCAGCAAAATCCGTTGGGGGTGGACACGAAAATTCGCCACGGAACTACTTCGCGAATGTCATAAGTAACTTCGCTCCCATTAAAGATTATTTTCAATAAAATCACTAAGTGAAAAAAATGTTCCTAGTTGTGGAATTAGCTAATGTTACACCGATATTGAAAAAAGGGAGTAAGACCTGCAAGTAATTATCGCCCACCAATTAGTCTAACGTCCGTGATTGTTAAACTATTGAGAAAATAATGCGGGATAAATAGTTGTCTTCCTCGATGAAAAAACCTCTATACTAAACTCCCAGCATGGTATTTCGCAATAAGAGATCCTGCTTAACAAACCTATGATTTTTTTTTAAGTCATTTATTCAAACGGGACGCTAAAATTCCTCGGATGTAATATACCTTATTTTCAGAAAGCCTTCGATACAGTTCCACATAACGACTGTTGACCAAGCAAAGGGGCCAGGGCATAGGAGAGAAATTATGTTCATGGTTGGCGATTGGCTTCAAATCGTAAACAACGGGAGAAATAAATGGTGAGGATTGATTGGTTGATTCACTAGTGGGGTGCCTCAGGGCTCGGTTTTGGGGTTACTCTTTTTCTGTATATTCAAACGATCTGGACTGCGGTTTTGTATCTAAAATATAAAAAATTTGCAATGACACCAAATTAGGCGTAAAGCATATACTAGAAAAACTGCGAACTCATAAAAAGTGATCTCGACAAACTATCAGTTTGGATGTAAAGGCTATTAAAATTAAATTCCGATAAATGAAAGTAATGCTATAGGCAACGAAAACCTAAAATTTAACTACAAATGCAAAATAAACTTTAACTGAAGTACAGCGGAAAGGATCTAGGTGTCTCATCAGTAATGATCTAAAAACCAGTTCGCATTGCCTAGCCCCAGTAAAAAGGGGAAAAATATGATGTTGGGTTTTATTAAACTAACTTTAAAACAAAAAACCCAAAAATAAGCAAATTATACAGCCCTTGGTTAGGCGCATTGGGAAATATGCCGTTCAATTCTGGTCCCCCTTTTTGTAAAGATCAACCCAAAATTGGAATCAGTGCAAAGAAGAGAAACCAAACAAATTCCATCTCTGCGAAATTCATCTTATAAAGAGAACTGGGAAATTAATATTTTTTTCCTTAAAAGGATGTAGAATCCGTGGGACTTTAAGAAACCTTTTAAAATCCTAAAAGGTTTTTTTTGTCATTAATCAAAGAACCTTTTCGAGCTTTCAAAATCAAGTGACAACAAGAAATAATGGGTTTAAAAAAATAAACGTCAAAGTTGCATCCCGATCTCCGTAAAAATTATTCAATGTTAGAGTTTTGATCGTGGAAAAGTTACCACAAATGTTGTCGGAGCCAACACAATAACTCCCTTCAAAAACAACTTGACGCACACTGTAAAAAAAATGGGTTTGATGTGCGAATTCGTATCTAGTCCCCCGTATCGATTAGTTGTAGTGGTAGTGGTATTGTAGTTTGTATTTTTTTATATCCCATCATTCTGCACTATGGAACTTCCATGTTCCCATCCTCTTTAGGGACATGGTATCTTTTTTCCAACTTTTTTTCTTACAAGTAGTTAAATAGTTAGTAGTATTTTTAAGCAGATATCCCTCGCTATGGACCAATAGGTCTCCTGGTGTCTGTTACTCCTATGAAATCCTATGTAATCCTCCTCCCCGCCGCCGCCGCCCCCGCCGCCGCCGCCCCCGCCGCCGCCGCCGCCGCCGCCGCCGCCGCCGCCAGCCGCCGCCGCCGCCGCCGCCGCCGCCGCCGCCGCCCGCCGCCGCCGCCGCCGCCCCGCCGCCGCCGCCGCCCCCCGCCGCCGGCCGCCGCCGCCGCCGCCGCCGCCGCCGCCGCCGCCGCCGCCGCCGCCGCCGCCGCCCCGCCGCCCCCGCCGCCTCCTCCCCCTCCTCCTCCTCCTCCTCCTCCTCCTACTACTACTACTACTACTACTACTACGCATGATACTCTTGTTTGGGTCGCACGAGGACGCCAGCAGAAGCAAAGGTTTCAGTCCGCCCAACAGCCTCACCTCACCGCCCCTTCCGCCGTCCGTCTCCCACGAGGGCAATAATGTCTCTCGAGTAAACTTGGACCAGCTCGCAACTCTCCCGGCGAGGAAGTGTCCAAGGGCGCACTGCTCCTTATTGGGCTTTACTGAGGGCGAGGGGCAGGCAGGGAGGGCCAGGCGGGCTGAAAACTTTGATCACACACCCCATTTTCTTTTGTCTTCCTGTCGCCTCTGCGGGTTTGTCTTCGTCAGGGAAATGCGATGTTTTTGATTTTCCCTTATTTCACTTTTTATTATTTAGTTTTTCCATTTTTGATGCGTTGTTTTTGATTTTCAGTTTTTTCACTTTTTTATTATTGAATTTTTCCACTTTTGGTTTGCAGGATTCTTACTTTTTTCACTCTGGTTTAGTTGGATACTTTTCAACGACCATTTTTTCCCTCAAATATTTCGAGTAGATAACAGAATAAGTTCAAGAGACCGAGAAAAAAAAATCGTACCAAATCACGCTCGAGGCAGTTACTCAGAAAATATGTAGAAAGAAACAAGAAGCGTCTCACAAGTTTCTTTGTTTCGAGATACAGAAAAACCCATACGAGATCAAAGTTATGGAATCCAAGACCCTTTTTCGCTTATCCTCCATTTAACTTGAAACGAATAAATTTAATGGTTTGTATAGCATTTCACCTTTACTCTTTATTGGGGTGAGAAAGTCATGGATAAGCACCCTTATTCCTGTAGACAATTTATTCCTTTTTTCCCTCCAATAAACACCCTTTTTCCTGTAGACAATTTTCGTTCTTTTTCTCTCCAATAAGCACCCTTTTTTATGTAGACAATTGTTTTCGTTTTTCCCTTCAATAAACATCCTTTTTCTACTTTTCCTTTCAATAAACACCCTTTTTCTAGTTTTCCCTTCAATAAACACTCTTTGTCTACTTTTCCCTCCAATAAACACCCTTTTTCCTGTAGACAATTTTCGTTCTTTTTCTCTCCAATAAACACCCTTTTTCTAGTTTTCCCTTCAATAAACACCCTTTTTCTAGTTTTCCCTTCAATAAACACCCTTTTTCTAGTTTTCCCTTCAATAAACACCCTTTTTCTAGTTTTCCCTTCAATAAACACCTCTTTTCTAGTTTTCCCTTCCCAATAAACACCCTTTTTAGTTTTCCCTCAAAAAGACAACCTTTTTCTGTTTTCCCTTCCAATCAAACACCCTTTTTCTAGTTTTCTCTTCAATAAACACCCTTTTTCTAGTTTTCCCTTCAATAAACACCCTTTTTCTAGTTTTCCCTTCAATAAACACCCTTTTTCTAGTTTTCCCTTCAATAAACACCCTTTTTCTAGTTTTCCCTTCAATAAACACCCTTTTTCTAGTTTTCCCTTCAATCAACACCCTTTTTCTAGTTTTCTCCTCAATAAACACCCTTTTTCTAGTTTTCTCTTCAATAAACACCCTTTTTCTAGTTTTCCCTTCAATAAACCCTTTTTTTATTTTCTCTCAATAAACACCCTTTTTCTAGTTTTCCCTTCAATAAACACCCTTTTTCTAGTTTTCTCTTCAATAAACACCCTTTTTCTAGTTTTCTCTTCAATAAACACCCTTTTTCTAGTTTTCCCTTCAATAAACACCCTTTTTCTAGTTTTTTCTTCAATAAACACCCTTTTTCTAGTTTTCTCTTCAATAAACACCCTTTTTCTAGTTTTCCCTTCAATAAACACCTTTTTTCTAGTTTTCTCTTCAATAAACACCCTTTTCCTAGTTTTTCCTTCAATAAACACCCTCTTTCTAGTTTTCCCTTCAATAAACACCCTTTTTCTAGTTTTCTCTTCAATAAACACCCTTTTTCTAGTTTTCCCTTCAATAAACACCCTTTTTCTAGTTTTCTCTTCAATAAACACCCTTTTTCTAGTTTTCCCTTCAATAAACACCCTTTTTCTAGTTTTCTCTTCAATAAACACCCTTTTTCTAGTTTTCCCTTCAATAAACACCCTTTTTCTAGTTTTCTCTTCAATAAACACCCTTTTTCTAGTTTTCCCTTCAATAAACACCTTTTTTCTAGCTTTCTCTTCAATAAACACCCTTTTTCTAGTTTTCCCTTCAATAAACACCCTTTTTCTAGTTTTCTCTTCAATAAACACCCTTTTTCTAGTTTTCCCTTCAATAAACACCCTTTTTCTAGTTTTCTCTTCAATAAACACCCTTTTTCTAGTTTTCCCTTCAATAAACACCTTTTTTCTAGTTTTCTCTGCAATAAACACCCTTTTTCTAGTTTTCCTTTCAATAAACACCCTTTTTCTAGTTTTCCCTCCAATAAACACCCTTTTTCTAGTTTTCCCTTCAATAAACACCCTTTTTCTAGTTTTTCCTTCAATAAACACCCTTTTTCTAGTTTTCCCTTCAATAAACACCCTTTTTCTAATTTTCCCTTCAATAAACACCCTTTTTCTAGTTTTCCCTTCAATAAACACCCTTTTTCTAGTTTTCTCTTCAATAAACACCGTTTCTAGTTTTCCTTCATAAACCTTTTCTAGTTTCTCTTCAATAAACACCCTTTTTCTAGTTTTCCCTTCAATAAACACCCTTTTTCTAGTTTTCTCTTCAATAAACACCCTTTTTCTAGTTTTCCCTTCAATAAACACCCTTTTTCTAGTTTTCTCTTCAATAAACACCCTTTTTCTAGTTTTCCCTTCAATAAACACCTTTTTTCTAGTTTTCTCTTCAATAAACACCCTTTTTCTAGTTTTCCCTTCAATAAACACCCTTTTTCTAGTTTTCCCTCCAATAAACACCCTTTTTCTAGTTTTCCCTTCAATAAACACCCTTTTTCTAGTTTTTCCTTCAATAAACACCCTTTTTCTAGTTTTCCCTTCAATAAACACCCTTTTTCTAATTTTCCCTTCAATAAACACCCTTTTTTAGTTTTCCTTCAATAACACCCTTTCTTAGTTTTCCCTTCAATAAACACCCTTTTTCTAGTTTTCTCTTCAATAAACACCCTATTTCTAGTTTTCTCTTCAATAAACACCCTATTTCTAGTTTTCTCTTCAATAAACACCCTTTTTCCTGTGCACATTTTCCTTTCTTTTTTACTTGCCATCTATTTCCTTCGTAATATATAGACGAACTTGAAGCCTGACTCCTGACTTTCCCCGTTGCCTCTCACTCATCCATAATAGTTACCGCTCGTCTAGTGTTCCTCGCTACATCGTGTCCGTGTTAGCACCTACGTGTGACAAGGTGACACGTGACTGACTCAAACTTGTATGAGACTGTCTCCCTTGCCTCTTGCACACTGGTGATGCTGATGGTGATGATGAGGAGGAAACAGTAGAAGACGAAAAAGAAGAAGAGGAAATAAGACTCCAAGAATTTAAGAGGAGGAAATTGAAGAGAACTTTTAGATTCCTTTCTAATATTTCAAGAGAAGATTAAACGTTAGATGGAGAGAAGAGAGAGAGAGAGGAAGAGAGAGAGAGAGAGAGAGAGAGAGAGAGAGAAGAGAGAGAGAGAGAGAGAATGGAGAACTAATGAGAACGTATGAGAGACGAGAGAGAGAGTAGAGTACTAGAGAGCACTGAGTAGAGACGCGACCCGAGAGCGAGGCAGACAGACCACGAGAGAGACGAGAGAGACGACGAGAGAGAGCAAGCACGAGAGACACGAGCAGCCCGCGCACACTTTCAATCACACACACTCGCATCATGACTCACTCCACCCACTATAGAATTTAATACAGTGTTCTATTACTCACTTCACATTTACAACCCATTACCCCCCCCCCCTCCCACCCCACCACACCCCCACACACACACACACAATAACCAAGATTGCGTGTTTGTCGCCTGGTTTTTTTTTACTAACACTTTTTCCGGCGGTGTTCCACTTAGCATGTTGATAAGTCTGAAATATTGTTGTTGTTTTTTACATTAGTTTCTAGTTTTGTCCTTGACTTACTGTTTTGATAGGAGAATTCTAACTTTTTTTTCTTTTCTTTTCCTGAGGAGAAATTCTAATGTTATATTACAGGAACTACCACGTGTAGATCTCGCAGCCTCTTGTAGCTTCCTTATTTTCTTATTTTCTTATGTTCTTATGAAGGATGATGATTTTGATAAGGGAAGAGTAAGGAAAGATAAGACAAAATATTTAGATCCAGAATGAACTCAAACAAGCGAGGTTCGAAGGCAGGGACGTTGCAAGCTGCCGCCGTGTACATAGTCATTCCGCCACCACTACCACTACTACCACCTAACATAAACTATAAATTCACGTTCAAACACTTACTGTTCACGTTCCTCGATCTCTCTAAGGGTTCACGATGTCCTTATGTGCCACTTCAGCCTCACTGGGTTAATACACACACAAAAAGAACACTTAAAACGGTAACAAAAAAAAAGTACGATAGGCTGCGGGCAAAACACGAAATTCACGACACATGTGCTGCTACCTAACCTTCGACTTGATATATTTTAATTACTCTTTTTTTTAGATTTCTTATTTCAGGTGTGGCATTAGTAAGGAAATTGAATGATAATTACTAAGGAATGATTTTGTTTTGTGTTTGTTATATATTTGCGGTTTTATTGCTTTGTTGTCGAAGTGAGTTTATGTGAAACGTCGACTTGATTCATGACTTCTGTTTCATATTCATTTATTGTTTTTTTTTATTAGGTGAATCTTATCTCTGAAATATTTATTATGCAGACATGTATATATATGTATCTGAAAACTTACAAATTGCTAAGAAAAAATATTGTTGTAAGGTATAACTGACTGACTGACTGACTCAACACTGTATAGCTCTGTGGATTCTCTCTCTCTCTCTCTCTCTCTCTCTCTCTCTCTCTCTCTCTCTCTCTCTCTCTCTCTCTCTCTCTCTCTCTCTCTCTCTCTCTCTCTCTTATACACTGTGTCGACGGTACCAAAACAAGATACAACGAAAGATATGTTGACGATAGAATAAAAAGTCACTTGCAAAACAAAATATTACCAAAATACACACATACACATACACACGCATACCTGAGAACACCCGCTCTCCCTACCTAATCATTACCTGTGTTGGAGGTGTTGTGGGAAGGTGAGGGGGGGGAGGGGGAAGGGGTAACACATATTTATCCTTTGCTATCTCAGTTAAACACATTTCCCCTATCAGGACAGCATAGCATACCATAGCAGTGTCAAAATATCTCCCGAACTAAATTGGCACACCCCTCTTTCTACAATTTCTTACCGTCTTTATTATTGGCAGCTAACGGGCTTATTGTTACTTATATATTTTTCTCCCGTGTCCAGTCCTTTGAGATGTACAAAGAGCCCCAAGTTAGTCCCCCCCCCCCCTTGCCCATCTAACCACAGCCACCTGTTGACAAGGGACACTGCTCACTCCCTTTATCCTTACGCCCTTTGGAAATACTATTGGCTTACTTATCATCGACATTTATCATACATCATTTTATTTCTGTCACTATTTTTTAACCATTCTCCTATTATTCATTAGTTAGTTGTCTTTCTCACGTAAATTTAATCTTTCTTGGGTCATTTATGTGCCTTGTGAGTTACCTGTCTACTAAATATATTCCCGTCACATTTATACCATTGCCACTATTACTACTAAATTATCTCCGTTAGGCATTGTATTAATGATAAATTCAGGTCATATTCTAGTATGTTAGAGCTGTGGGTAGCCTTTTCCTTTGGTTTTGAAGGTATGATGCTCTTATAAAATTTTCCTTTAGTTTTAAATAATTTATGTTTCCCTTTTTACTATATTTCAAGAACACACATGGACAAAAATTTCAGAATGTAGAAAAAGGCAAAACATGAGCTGTTGTATTGGTAGTAGTAGTAGTAGTAGTAGTAGTAGTAGTAGTAGTAGTAGTAGTAGTAGTAGTAGTCAGTGTTGTAGTCAAGACCCGCCCCTCCGAGACCAAGACCAAGACCAAGACCAGACCCTTCGAGACCAAGACCAAGACCAAGACCAGACCTTCCGAGATCAAGACCAGCCCTCCGAGACCAAGACCATGACCCTCCGAGACCAAGACCAAGACCAAGACCAGACCCTCCGAAACAGACCAAGACCAAGAACAGGCGTATAATTTTTTTTTTTTTAAATATGACTATTATCTAAATGTTTTTGGCCTGTACTGCGTAAATACTAAATTGTATTGTCCTGTCCTGTTTGTAAGGAATGGTTTTTAATTTTTTTGCTCATACATGTACCTTTGAATATAACGGACCTAATTAAATTATCCACATCGTTTTAGGGATCAAATGCAAAAATAATAAAAAATGTGAACCAAACGGCGATCGGTCTGTTGACGTGTGCTTGATAAAAGCCGACGTCGTGCCAGCCTTGTCCGTTATGCTTTGCTTGCAGAAGGTACAAACTGCTGTGTGCCTCTGATTTCCGTGTTTCTTATCAAAAAACTCCTTGTGGTCCTTGAACGCAAATTTGATGACTGCTGAAGATGCCCACATGATTATTCATTCCGGTGTGCGAACGGAAACTAAGCGAGACTAGTCCAGCACACCTCACTGTCCGACGTCCTATGTCACTGCCAGACAGAGTTGCCAGGTCCTGCCAATTGTTGTATTTCTTGTCAGATATTACTCAACAAAATTTGGAATTTGCCAGAAATATTCGTCAATTGAAACCTCATTTTCTTATGATGAAAAATTGAAAATGCCAAAAAAGTAAAGTGTGAATGCAAAAAGTATATTTTGTGGTTTGTGCACCTGGCAACCCTGCTGCCAGATGTGCTCGATGTAACGACTAACGAGCTCTGGTAGAAGGGGGTAAGGGTAACGTATAAGGGAGGAAATATATTTACAAAATTTAATATATGTGAACAACTGAACATCTAGGTCAAATATTTCTGCTTTTCATTGCTTCGTTGGCATAAAGAAACAAACATTGGAAAATAGCAATTTTTGTGGTTACGTTTTCCAAGCGAGCTAGCTAAACCTGTGGTGTACGTGTACGAAGGGTGCGGGGATTGCATAGGCCTGCACATATATGAAGTACACGGAGGTGAACAGAGCTGCAAGCATGCGTGCGTGCAAACGGAGATTATCACTGCGAGAATGGCCATGTCATGCACAGTGGCGGATTTAGGGGGAGGCCGAGTAGGCCATGGCCTAGACCCCGCGCCCACAAGGGCCCCGCACCCCAGAGGAAAAAATATGTTTTCAATGAAAATATGAATGCTGGACCTTTCTTATTTGCTGGAACACTGTTACATTGCATGTACCATAATATGCCACAAATTAGTACCAACATAATGTAAAATATGGGTGGAAAAAGTTTCAATTAAACTAATATGAAATCTGAACCACATTTGGTAAAATTCTAGAGTCCTTTCCCGCCCTTATTAGTGGTTTTATTTTCTCCAGACCTTCACAAGTCCCTTCAGATGCCTCTAAAACGTGATAATAAAGTGGAGGAGCGATTAAAAAATAAAAATAAATTACTAACCTAACCTCAATATAACCTAACCTAACCTGGTAAAATTGTAGTCCTTTCCCGCCCTTAGATCTCGTTAGGAGGTTATTGGTTAGGTTGTAGTGAGGTTAGGTTAGTAATTTTATTTTTGTGGGTCCAGGGCGGGGGTAATATAGGGGGAGGGGGGGTTGAAGGGGGCATCTCTCCCCCACTTTATAATTACGTTTTAGAGGTATCTGAAGGGATCTGTGAAGGTCTGGTGAGAAAAAAAAACTAATAAGGGCGGGAAAGGACTCTAGAATTTTACCCCACATTTCATTCAGTTCCCCGCACTCCTACCGGCCTTGGGCCCCGCACACCATAAATCCGCCCTTAGTCATGGATGTTCTCTCGACTCGCACGCATTCTATCAGTGCTCGCAGGGCTCAGCTCATGCATCATCACCGTAGAGCTAGCCAGGCAGTATCTATAGACAGTACAACGCTGTATGGCGCGCCGTGAATCGAAACAGCCATGATTTTCCCCAGTGTATGATAATAAATTCCGACCTACCCCACGCCGCGATGCACTTTATAATCCTGGTCTCGACCTGGTCTCGAACCAAACTCCGAGACCAGAAGCTTCGAGGCCAAGATCAAGACCAAGACCACATCAAACGAGACCAAGACCAAGACCACATCAAACTGGTCTCGAGACCGGTCTCGAGACCAAGACCAGTCTCGAGACCTACAACACTGGTAGTAGTAGTAGTAGTAGTAGTAGTAGTAGTAGTAGTAGTAGTAGTAGTAGTAGTAGTAGTGGTAGAGGTGGTGCCGGTATATCCTTTGCACTTACAGTTGATAGAAATGCAAAATTATTCACGCAATTAATATTTTTTTTGGCCCGCGGCTTAACGGCTCTCCCTCATTCTATCAGCCGCGGCATCCCGTGTGATTGTGACAACAGATTTCTTTTATTTGAAAGGGTTATAAAGAGAGGCAGCTGGAATGGCGGAATGATGATGATGATGATGATTATACTACTACTACTACTACTACTACTACTACTACTACTACTACTACTACTACTACTACTACTACCAGCACTACTACTACTACTACTGTTATCACTGCTATCCCTATTACTACCACTTTGAACCAGGCTTCTGAACCAGGCATCAACAATAAAGTAATAGTAATAGTAGTAGTAGTAGTAGTAGTAGTAGTAGTAGTAGTAGTAGTAGTAGTAGTAGTAGTAGTAGTACGTAGTAGTAGTAGTAGTAGTAGTAGTAGTAGTAGTAGTAGTACGTAGTAGTAGTAGTAGTAGTAGTAGTAGTAGTAGTAGTAGTAGTAGTAGTAGTAGTAGTAGTAGTAGTAGTAGTAGTAGTAGTAGTAGCAGCAGTAGTAGTTGTAGTAGTAGTAGTAGTAGTACGTAGTAGCAATAGTAGCAATAATAAAGGCAGAACAACAACTAATATTATCAAACATTAATTAACTCACACTATATAATATTATTAAAACATAACTTACACTATATAATATTTATGACTGTTCAAGTAAATATCAAAACTCCATCGAGCACATCAACCCCAGGCCTGATGGTAAAAGATGAAAAGTATGGTAGCTGTCACAACAAGATTACAGTATTTGCTGATCATTTATGTATTTACCTGTTTGTAACGTGTGTGTGTGTGTGTGTGTGTGTGTGTGTGCCCCCCCCCCCGTGTACAGGTGTGTTGCAATTCTATGCTCATTTCCAGCAATGTAATCTGTCTCGTTTCATTCAGTCGTTGTCAAGTGGGATTCAGTTTCGTAATATTCCATTCTTTCATTTTTAGCGACTCGAAATCGAAATTTTTGGTCTCTTTTTTTTCTTTCAGTACTTTTCCTGCAACATCACTTATGTACTTTTCCTGCAACATCACTTATGTACTTTTCCTGCAACATCACTTATGTACTTTTCCTGCAACATCACTTATGTACTTTTCCTGCAACATCACTTATGTACTTTTCCTGCAACATCACTTATGTACTTTTCCTGCAACATCACTTATGTACTTTTCCAGCAACATCACTTATGTACTTTTCCTGCAACATCACTTATGTACTTTTCCAGCAACATCACTTATGTACTTTTCCAGCAACATCACTTTCGTACTTTTCCAGCAACATCACTTTCGTACTTTTCCTGCAACATCACTTTCGTATTTTTCCTGCAACATCACTTTCGTACTTTTCCAGCAATATCACTTTCGTACTTTTCCTGCAACGTCACTTTCGTACTTTTCCTGCAACATCACTTTCGTACTTTTCCTGCAACGTCACTTTCGTACTTTTCCTGCACCATTACTTTCACGGAGCTCAGACGACAAGATTGCATTTTTTATTGATCTTTTCATTACTTTCACGTGCGCCATTTATATTTTCACATCCCCAAGAATATTCTCTTATCACCTTCATATGTTGTGCTTTTGCAATCATAATTACATACATGTTTGCTTTAATTTCCATTGGTGGGGTTTCATATGTACAAACATATCTGATCTACATTATTTACAAAGTCTCAAGTTTTCGTTGTAAACACATATCTTTCCTTCCTTCTCGCAGTTAAACACATTTCCTATATAGCATAGCATAGCATAGCAGTGTCAAAATATTTCCCGAACTAAATTGGCCCACCACCCTTTCTACAATCTCTTAATGTCTTCTTTAGAATGACTGGCAGCTAACGGGCTTTTTGCATTTTTTTTTCTTTTTTCCCTTGTATAGTCCTTTGAGATATAAAAAAGGATAAAAAAACAAAACATAACTACCGTGTGTCCAGGTGTTGAAAAGTAACATTCACCTTCACTAAATCTCTCCAAGGTGTTGCTTCACTTCAACCTTCACACACGTAGCAACACTTATCTCGCATTCCTCTCGAGGCTAAGATCACGGCAGACAAATGCCCTGCGTACGTGGCTGAATGGCCGCTGCCTTGAGAACACTACAGCTCTGGATTGCCTCGTCCCTCTCTCACGGCAGGATATCCAATTGTACATTCCTTCCTTTCCTCAAGACTTTATATACCTTCCTTTCCTCAAGAGTTTACCTCCCTTCCTTTCATCAGGAGCTTCACGTGAATTAGCTCTTACCAGTCGCTGTGTCTCTTACGGCATCTGAAGCCCTCTCTTCAAGTGCTATGTATATTTTGATTCCTTCCAGATGTTAATTGCGAAGGGATACGATTCCATTCTCACTATACTGTTTTCTTAACGAGGTAAAAAATCCTGACCCCTTGCTGCTTACTGACTGATATTTGATGCCAGGAGAAGGGAATACTACGGTTCTTCAAAATTTCAGCTGTATTTTATCATAGTGAACCATATTACCAGGAAAACATGAGCAGAATTTTAAGCATGAGACCTTAAGATAGAATTAAATTTTTGCCTCGTAAAAAAAAATAGACTATAGGAAGAAGAGGAGGAAGTATCTTCTATCTACAGAAATATTGTTTTAATCTTTCGTCTTGCCTTGTTCTTGAGGATACTTTGTCTTATCTTATATACTATAGAAGTAGCCGTGTGTGTGTGTGTGTGTGTGTGTGTGTGTGTGTGTGTGTGTGTGTGTGTGTGTGTGTGTGTGTGTGTGTGTGTGTGTGTGTGTGTGTGTGTGTTTTGGGTACCCGAAACTGCAAATTCAAGTTTGATGAGAGTAGGCTCAAAAAATCGCAAATAAATCGTAGGTGGTAAGTGACTTGGTCCCATGTCGATTGAATCGTTTTGAAGGGGAGTTTTGGGCAAAAAATTCTTTAGGATTATTAAATTACAGGAAAAATTCTGCGGTAACGTCTTGCCGCATTCCACAGACTCAGTAGACTCATGGACGTTTGTGTGCGTGTGTGAGTGTGTGTGTTCTGGAATCACACGGAACACAAAAGGTTGGAATCACACGGAACGTGGTCTACCCCGAGGCACTTTGACCAGTGACCAACGACAGCAATAACACGATTGGGGTTTGCAATCACATGTTGTCTAATATAAACTAATACTACAAACATCAATACATGGGTCCGAAGGGCCCACAAGCACTTGTTCTATCCTATTATTGGTCTCTATCCTATATATCATTATCTTATCCTATCTAAAAAAAATGGTTTGTTTTTATCTTTCGTCTTGCCTTGCTGTTCTTAAGGATACATTGGTCTAGTTATGGTTGTTGATTCAGTGACATAAATAAGATGAAAGCAACAAATGTTATGCACTGGGTTTATTTTCTTTCTCTCAGCTTTCTTTCCTCGCGTCGCCATCCTTCAACTAACAAGGCAGCGTCTCTCTCTCTCTACTCAAAAAATAAATTAGAATATATTTTGTTTTCCTCCACAGCCGGAGCTCACGTTGCTATATTTTCCCTCACAAACAATGCGTTACGTCTCTCTCTCTCTCTCTCTCTCTCTCTCTCTCTCTCTCTCTCTCTCTCTCTCTCTCTCTCTCTCTCTCTCTCTCTCTCTCTCTCTCACACAAAAGAACCTTCACCACCCAAAGCTCCCACGACAGAGAGAGAGAGAGAGAGATTTACAAATGCTAGAATCCTGTAGCTTCAAAAATGTACCTGTCTTCCTTTCTTTCTCTTTTCGTCCGATCTCTCTCTCTCTCTCTCTCTCTCTCTCTCTCTCTCTCTCTCTCTCTCTCTCTCTCTCTCTCTCTCTCTCTCTCTCTCTCTCTCTCTCTAATTCTGTCTGTCTATACATCTGTGTGTTTGTCTGTCTGTATTTCTGTCTCTGTCTGTCTATCTATCTGCTTGTCTCTCTCTCTACCTGCTTGTCTCTCTCTCTCTCTCTCTCCGCCCGTCAGGGTGGCAAGGTTGGTAGAGACGTGAGCTCGCAATG
>JACEEZ010011206.1:62500-97500 GCA_016584305.1 Chionoecetes opilio
TATGTGAAATGACTCCTAAAATTAATTTCCTTCTGTTTTTCTTTATCAATCTGCCTGTATGTCTGTTTTTCCGTCCGTCCATCTATCTGTCTCTCCTCTCTCTCTCTCTCTCTCATCTCTCTCTTTCTCTCTCTCTCTCTCTCTCTCTCTCTCTCTCTCTCTCTCTCCTCTCCTCTCTCTCTCTCTCTCTCTCTCTCCTCTCTTCTCCTCTCTCCTCTCACTCTTCTCTCTCTCTCTCTCTCCCCCCCCTCAACTTAAGCACACACACACATTACATTTAAAACTCCCTCACACTTTTAGCTGCGTCAAGTATGCTCTTCATTCTCTCTTACCTTCCCCTCAACGTCACCAAAACTCACCCACCCATTCGTACTCCTCTTTCTCCAACCTAAATCTCCATTACTCTAAGTTTCTCCTAAGCACTATGTCCCCCATTATCCTCCCCATGACTCCATTTGTCCTCATTCTCCCCTCTTCCTTCATCCCAGCCTCACCTCATCAAACACCCCATCCATCACACCCTGCCTCACCCCATCACACCTTGCCTCACCCCATCAACCTGCTCACCCCATCCCAACACCCCTGCCTTCCCTCCTGTCTCACCCCATCCAACACCCCTCTTTCACCCCATCAACACCCCTGCCTCACCCCATTCCACACCCCTGCCTCACCCCATCAACACCCCTGCCTCACCCCATCCCAACACCCCTGCCTCCCTCCTGCCTCACCCCATCCAACGCCCCTCTTTCACCCCATCAACACCCCTTCCTCCCCATCCTTCGCTCTCATAACCCACCTCATCCCAGTCTATAGTTTAGGTTTAATACTGCAAAAAAATAATAATACAAATTTACTATATACTACACTACAATATACGCTATATATACTAACTATACTAACTACTATATACACTACTATATTTACTACAAAATAGATGCGTGGGTGCTCTAACTAATATTATTCGTGGTTTAGAATCACTCATCGTGGATTCAGAGTCTGTAAAGAGATCCAAGCCTGTATTACTCGTTAGGATTCCATAAATACACCACGTTTAATCTGAATTTGATGGCGAGTATCAGTTTTGTTTGTGTATTTCATTTCCATTTTCAGAGGCAAGGTATCGAGAATTTGGTTGGAATTCTGAAGTGGGAATAAAGAACTGATTTGTGTTTATGATTGGGTGTTTAATTGGGTGATTGGTTTGAGGAGAGGTAGTAAGGTGTTGTTACGAGTATAGTACTAGAATGTGATTGGTCTCTGTGCTGAACTATATATTTTGGGTGTCAATTTCGTGCTCCTTGGCCTGTCCTTTGAAATGTAAAAAGAAAAAAGCCCATTTCCTATTTATCATACAAGAGACACGAGTCCATGATTGATAACTTAAATATAAGACACTACGATATCTCTGTTCTAATACTTCTCTTTCGTTCTTTCTTTTCTCACTAAACACAACACCTGATACTAATGAGAAAAAAAAATCATCAGCCCCTATTTTCAAACACTATAAATGAAATTGGTCACTGTGCCTAACCATAAACTTTGGCGGTCAATTTCGTGCTCCTTGGCCAGTCCTTTGAGATATAGACTAGTAAAAAAAAAAAAAAAAAAAAAAAAAATCCCCTATTTTAAAACACTACGATATTTTTGTCCTGACATTTCGCTTACTTTTTTTTCCTCTTCACAAAAACACATCACCTGATACTCCCTCTCATTTCCAAAAACCTTCTTTCATAATAGCTAACAATTCCACTCCGGTTTGTCCCACTTACCTACCTCGTTACACCCCTCCACTCTACTCCACCAACATCATCATCAGGCTTTCGATATTGAATACTCGTTAGCGTGACTCAGGCCTCAAACAACCCCCCTCCCCCCTTTTTGGCCCTCCCCCCCTCTTTTACCCCTCTCCCCCCCCATCTTTAAGCCCCCCCCCCCTTAGCCACGGTAAATGCATAGTGAAAGTCGCAAATAATAACCAGAAGCTGAGGCAGACACGAGAGCCCTTCTTGTACTTACTTACGTGCTGTGTTTGGACGAAAGGAAATTTTGGGCGATCTTTTATTTCTTTGGACGACAGCAAAAATGTTGGGCGATTTTTTCTTTTTTCTTTTGGCGACAGCAAAAGGTTGGGCGATTTTTTTTCTTTCTTTGGACGACAGCAAAATGTTTAGCGATTTTTTTGTTTCTTTGGACGACAGCAAAACTAATGTTGGGCGATTTTTTTGTTTCTTTGGACGACAGCTAAAATAATGTTTGGCGATTTTTTTGTTTCTTTGGACGACAGCAAAATTAATGTGGGGCGATTTTTTTTGTTTTCTTTGGACGACAGCTAAAATAATGTTGGGCGATTTTTTTGTTTCTTTGGACGACAGCTAAAATAATGTTGGGCGATTTTTTTGTTTCTTTGGACGACAGCAAAATTAATGTGGGGCGATTTTTTTTGTTTTCTTTGGACGACAGCTAAAATAATGTTGGACGATTTTTGTTTTGTTTTCTTTGGACGACAGGTAAAATAATGTGGGGCGATTTTTTTGTTTTCTTTGGACGACAGCAAGATGTTGGGCGATTTTTTTTCTTTCATTTTGGTCTATGTAGAATCTTACATGGAGGTACTTGACGTGTTTTTGTGTTGCGGCTTATTATTTTTGGTCTTGAGAAAGATAATGTTTGTGATCCTGTGACGGTAGGAAAATAGTTTTATAAATTGTGAGATTATACTTATTGAGATTATGGAAAAGGAAAATGTGAAGTACTATATTCATAACAGGAAGATTTATAAATTGCTAAACATATATGATTTTGTCCTACTTTATTTCCTTATTCATCATTATAAACTCGGCAGAAAAGAACAGTATTACCTAAAAAAAACTCCATTTACCCATCAAAACCACCACCACCACCATCACCCCCCCCACCACCACTACCACCACGATATATTTTCATAGCTGTATAAATTATTGTTCTGTCCGCTAGGGAGCAGATGTTCAGCGGACTAATGCCACTAACTGATTTTTGTAAATATGTATGAATTATGTTAACTTGTAACATTTTGGCAATAAACTCAATCAATCAATCAATCAACCACCACCACCATCACCTCCACCACCACGATCACCACCACCACCATCAACCCCCCCCCACCACCACCATCACCCCCCCCACCACCACTACCACCACCACCACCACACACCATCCACCACCACCACCACCACCATCATCACCACCACCACCATCACCACCACCACCATCAAAACACCCCCCCCCCACCATCACCCCCCCCCCCACCCCCCACCACCACTACCACCACCACCACTACCACCACCACCACCACTACCACCACCACCACCACCACCACCACCACCATACACCACCACCACCACCACCACCACCACCACCACCACCACCACCACCACCACCACCACCACCACCACCACCACTACCACCACCACCACCACCACCACCACATTATTATTATTTATTTATTTATTTATTTATTTAATACATTTTATTATTTACTTATATATTTCGTTTTCTGATAAATGAGTTAGTACCATGTATAAATTAGCGTTGACTAAATAAATAACATCATAAATCGGGAAAATTACCCGATTGATGATTTTATTTATTTATTTAACGCTAATTTATGCATGGTTCTAATTAATTTATCTGATAGCGAAATATAGAAATGGAAAGCTAATAAAATTGCGCTTCTATTAATACCCTTCATGATAAAAGTTGACTCGCAAAGTTTTAAATGGCGAAGAGTTAAGTGAATATTAAGTTCATGCATATTTCTTCATAACCTCGTAATGGCATTTCTTTAGCGTGTTTTACTGTTTTTTATTTGATAATATTATAGAGCAAACATTTATGAAGATTACAGTATATCATATATACTGATAAACCAGTCTATATGATAGTCCATAGACCACTATATCTCTTTGTCGGGCGCCCCGCAGGCCCCTATGCAGCCCCGCAATTCAAAACATTGTCGCGTGTGCAGTCCTGGTATACAGTGGTCTATGATAAGGGATATGTCAGATGAAAGAGGAGCAGAAAATCAAAGGAGTATAAAAAAATTACAGTAAAAGGAAGAAGAGGAAAGATAAATATCTGTGGACTAGGAGTAAGGAGGAAGACAGTTAGTGAATCATTAGCGTCTGGATATAAAAAAAACGAAAGATAAAACGTTTTTTCATATAGTATAACACAACCTAAGCACACACCAGCGAACACACTCCTACTTCATTTCCTTATCCATCATTATAAACTCGCCAGAAAATAACTGAATATTACCTAGAAAACCCAAATCAGAAAAAATGGTTGGAAGTGGAAAAAGGGGAAAAAGTGGGCTGTTTTTTCTAACACAACATAGGCAAACACTAGCAAATCCACCGTTATCTTTTATCACATATTTCCACGTGACTAACGATGCGTGCTGCGGTAATTAAGTTCAGGTGACCTAATTGAGTTATGGCGTCACCGAACCAGCAGGTGTTACACAGGTGATATCAAAAATTCTTGTCTGTTATTTTTCATCCACCTCTGCGGGAACAAAAAACTAATCAGTGTATAAGTTTTCCGGTTACTTTATGACACTAGCATGCTCCAGGGTGTGTGTGTGTGTGTGTGTGTGTGTGTGTGTGTGTGTGTGTGTGTGTGTGTGTGTGTGTGTGTGTGTGTGTGTGTGTGTGTGTGTGTGTGTGTGTGTGTGTGTGTGTGTGTCAGTGACTAGCTAATTATGTATTCAAAGCATCAAAGACCAGTGTTACCTCTCATTAAATCGATGCCATCAAGTGCACAAATTTCACGTCAAGCTGTAAAGGTAAAGAAAGAATACGTTTCGACACACACACACACACACACACACACACACACACACACACACACACACACACACACCACACACACACACACACTGTGAAAACACACAATCGAGTAAAACAAACACAGAGTGACGTGTCTCAATTTATGCTCTACCAGGTATCCTCTTTCACGAACTGGGCGCTCGCAAACACACACACACACACATACACACACTAATCACCAGTTGCTCTGTCCAAACTTTCTCTTCAGGTGTGTGTGTGTGTCTGTGTGTGTGTGTGTGTGTGTGTGTGTGTGTGTGTGTGTGTGTGTGTGTGTGTGTGTGTGTGTGTGTGTGTGTGTGTCTGTCATATTTCCATCGAGTTTTGTACCGAGTGAACCGAAAGATCAGAGAAACGCCGCAAATCCCACACATGAACTCAACATGTTTGCCAATTCATCCTTTGTTTTTTGAAATCAGAAACTTGAGAAAACACGAGAGCTATTGAGAAAAAAGGCTTAGGTCGATGCAACTTAATCCACTTATTGAGTTATTGTTCAGTATCGTTTCTATCATCATGACCTCTCTCTCTCTCTCTCTCTCTCTCTCTCTCTCTCTCTCTCTCCTCTCTCTTCTCTCTCTCTCTCTCTTCTCTCCTCTCTCTCTTCTCCCTCTCTCTCTCTCTCCTCAACCTGTGACCCTTTAAAGTCTTTCTAGCAGAGTCGCCACCACCACCACCACCTAAATAATTACAAGGATGTCTCTGAGGAACTGTTTCGATCTTTGTCTCTATAGTGTCATCGAGAGAGAGAGAGAGAGAGAGAGAGAGAGAGAGAGAGAGAGAGAGAGAGAGAGAGAGAGAGAGAGAGAGAGAGAGAGAGGGGGGAGGGGGTTACCACAAGCTATCCCTCTTTTGGCCTCGTCCTCTTTAACCCCCATCTCCGTCAGTACCAGTGGCAGGAGGGGGGAGGAGGTAGGAATAGGGGGCAGGAGGGGGGAAGGGGGGGCAGAAGGTGAGGGAGTGGGGGAAGGAGATGAGGGGAAAGGGGGGAGCAAGAGTCCGGCGAACGACATTATGCACAAGTTCTTGAAGAAAAATTTTCCTAAACGTTTTACCCAACACGTAAAAAAAACAAAAAAACAAAAACATAAAATAAAATAACATAAACTCCTATTTATAAACCAACAAAAGACTCCCATTTTAATAAGTATAAATGGTTGACAAGAGAAGAAAAAAACAGTATTGCGTTTTATCAGTTTGTGAGAAACGTGTTTTATAAGGTTACTTGGCACGAAAAACAAGACATGATAACAGGACTATGATGATATAAATATGAGGGAGATAAGGGAGATAAATAAGGGAGATGAGGGAGATAAGGGAGATAAATAAGGGAGATGAGGGAAATAAAGGAGATAAATAAGGGAGATGAGGGAAATAAAGGAGATAAATAAGGGAGATGAGGGAAATAAGGGAGATAAATAAGGGAGATGAGGGAAATAAGGGAGATGAGGGAGATAAGGGAGATAAATAAGGGAGATGAGGGAGATAAGGGAGATAAATAAGGGAGATAAATAAGGGAGATGAGGGAGATAAGGGAGATAAATAAGGGAGATAAATAAGGGAGATGAGGGAGATAAGGGAGATAAATAAGGGATATGAGGGAGATAAGGGAGATAAATAAGGGAAATTAGGGAGATAAGGGAGATAAATAAGGGAGATGAGGGAGATAAGGGAGATAAATAAGGGAGATGAGGGAGATAAGGGAGATAAATAAGGGAGATGAGGGAGATAAGAGAGATAAATAAGGGAGATGAGGGAGATAAGGGAGATAAATAAGGGAGATGAGGGAGATAAGGGAGGTAAATAAGGAAGAGGAGGGAGATAAGGGAGATAAATAAGGGAGATGAGGGAGATAAGGGAGATAAATAAGGGAGATGAGGGAGATAAGGGAGATAAATAAGGGAGATGAGGGATATAAGGGAGATAAATAAAGGAGATGAGGGAGATAAGGGAGATAAATAAGGGAGATGAGGGAGATAAGGGAGATAAATAAGGGAGATGAGGGAGATAAGGGAGATAAATAAGGGATATGAGGGAGATAAGGGAGATAAATAAGGGAGATAAATAAGGGAGATGAGGGAGATAAGGGAGATAAATAAGGGAGATGAGGGAGATAAGGGAGATAAATAAGGGAGATGAGGGAGATAAGGGAGATAAATAAGGGAGATGAGGAAGATAAGGGAGATAAATAAGGGAGATGAGGGAGATAAGGGAGATAAATAAGGGATATGAGGGAGATAAATAAGGGAGATGAGGGAAATAAGGGAGATAAATAAGGGAGATGAGGGACATAAGGGAGATAAATAAGGGAGATAAATAAGGCTGAAACGATGCCTTTAGGGACAGATATTAAGTTTTTAAGATAGTAGAGTTACGAGATATATTTAGTTATAGTTAATTGAGTAATTTATAGTTATTATTAGTTATTGTTAGTTATAGTTTAGTTAGTTAAATGTGAGGGAGATAAGGAAGGTTAAGACGCTGTTTTGAGGGACAGATACTAAATTTTTGAGATTGTAGAGTTATGATATATAGTTAGTCTAGTTATTATTAGTTATAGTTTAGTTAGTAAGTTAGTTAGTTATAGTTATAGTTAGTTGAGTTATAGTTAGAGATAGAGCGTTCCTAAGGTGACGCGAGTGACAGTACAAACAGATCATCCTCGCAATGTCTCCTAGCAACCTTAATCTCCAGACGATAATAATTTACTAACTGTCTTCCTCCTCATAAGCCACGTCTTGATATTGCTTTCCTATTCTTCCTTTTACCGTATTTTCTCTTTGTACTCCTATGAGATATTCTGATCCTCTTTCATCTGACATATCCCTTACTCTTCTTCTTCTTCTTCAGCTTTCTCTTGTCAACAATGCCTCCGTGTCCCACTTTTTTGCACCTGTTCTAGCTATACCTTCCTCATCCCACACTCCTGATAATTACCTCTACACACACACACACACACACACACACACACACACACACACACACACACACACACACACACACACACACACACACACACACACACACACACACACACACACACACAAACACCCATGTTCACACACACACACATACACACACACACACATACACCCACACCCACACCCACACAAACACACACGTATATATAGACGGAACCTTGTTATTCAGTTCCTTATATTCCTTGTCCCCTTTTCCTCTTCTATTTCTGTAGCACAAAGCACTCGCGTGACAACGGTAGCCAGTCAGAACGTCCACGGGTCAAAACGTCCATGGTTCAGAATGACCATAACGTCCACGTGTCATAATGTCCACAGGGTTAGGTTAGGTTAGGTTAGGTTAGTTAAGGTTAGGTTAGTTAAGGTTAGGTTAGTTAAGGTTAGGTTAGTTAAGGTTAGGGTAGTTAAGGTTAGAGTAGAAGGATGTGAATGGACTTTCTCACCCGTGGACGTTATGGTAGACCCCGTGGGCGTTTTAAACAGTGGACGTTTTCACCCGTGGACGTTCTGACCGGCATTCGTGACAACAACAGAATTTACTGCACTTATGTTAACGTTGACGTAAACTTATGAATCTGTCAGAAGTTTGATGGAAGAAAGATTAGCCAAGGTAGATGGAGTTGCAGCTTTGGGGATGTTGGTACACAGTTCTTGGAAATAGATTTGTTTTAAACGACTTTCACCGGTGCTCTACTCAGGGTGAGATGAAAACAACATGATCGTTCCTGGACGCTATTTTCTAACACTATGAATATGTGATGATGGAGTTTGAGTGGGTGCCAAGACGGTGTTTGTGAGGTAAGATTGTTGATGACCGCACGAAGAAAGGCAATTATTCATACACAGTTACTATAAGCGAACCATAATGTAAAAATAACCTGACAAAACAAGAAGGTGCGAAGAAAGAAAAAAAATCGTGAATAATTCTATACATTACTAGAGTCGTATTAAGGGTAAAAAAATATCTATTGACTAGCAAACATACATAACTTCTTAGGAGTTCATAGTTCTTACTTAATCTAGACTTCATTAGGAGTACTTAAGTTCACTCCCTCATGTTTATATATTGTGTTGTTGTTGTTGTTACTCCTGTATGCCTTCGGGTGAGAATAAAAATATTATTATTATTTATTATTATTATTATTATTATTATTATTATTAGCTTTTGTTGTAACTGTACCCTAATGTATGTCTGTATGTCTGTGTGTCCTCCAGAGCCCCAGTCGGAGATCATCGGCGCTCCTGACATTCACGTGGACATGGGATCAGCAATTAACCTGACGTGTGTTATTAGCCACAGTCCTGAGCCTCCCGCCTACATCTTCTGGTACCACAACGGAAAGGTAACCACACCACAACCACCACCACCACCACCACCACCACCACCACCACAACCACTATAGTATATTTCTTTTAACGAGGCGAAAATGAATGCAGTAGTAACAGTAGTAGTAGTAGTAGTAGTAGTAATAATAATAGTATGTAGTAGTAGTAGTAGTAGTAGTAGTAGTAGTAGTAGTAGTAGTAGTAGTAGTATAGTCAAATTTTTTTAGCGAGGCGAAAATTCCATTCTATCCTAAGGTCTCATGCTTAAAATTATGCCTATGTATACCTGATAATATGGTTAACTGTGATAAGATACAACTTAAATTAAGAAGCGGCGTAATATTCCCTTCTCCTGGCATCAAATATCAGTCAGTAAACAGCAAAGGGTCAGGATTTTTCGCCTCGTTAAAAAAACAGTATACCACCACCACCAGTACTCCTAATCATGCTAAAGCGGATTTCACGAAGATCAGCAGGGTATGAAGTGAAGTGGATTGGAATAATCTTTCAAATTGTAATAACGCTGAAAACATGTGTAATTTACTCGCAAATAAACTTCATTTGGTTGTAGAAAGGCATGTTCCCTTGGTAAGAAACCACTTGAATAGCAAAAAAAAAACACAAATGCCACCACCACCACCTCCCAATGTTCCCTTTATAAGAAAACACTGGAATAACAAAAAACTACCACACACACCATCACCACCACCACCTATTCATGTTCCCTTGGTAAGAAAACGCTTGGATAACAAAATAACTACATATACCATCACCACCACCACCACCTTTCCTAACACAGGCAAAGAAAAGACTTGGATAACAAAATAAACACACATACCACCACCACCACCACCATCATCATCACCACCACCACCATCACCTATTCATGTTGCCTTGGTAAAAAAAACGCTTGAATAACAAAATAACTACCACACACACCATCACCACTATCACCTATTCATGTTGCCTTGGTAAAAAAAACCGCTTGAATAACAAAATAACTACCACACCACCTACCACTACCTACCTACCATCACCATCACCTCTCCATATTCCCTTGGTAAGAAAACAACTGAATTACAAAATAACCACCACACACACCATCACCACCATCACCACCACTACTCCTAACACAAGCATTCTTCCCACACACCACCTCGCCTTCTCTTCTTTAAACATAAACAATGCATTTAAAAGGACGAGTCGCGTTCTATTTCAAAGGGTTGTTCCGGTGTGCTTTGTTTAACATGACTCTCACTTACATGTTCCTGTCCTTGTTCCTGTTCCCTTTCGTTGGGGTTATTTTAGGTTAATTTTAGGTTATTTTAGGTTTATTTTAGGATATTTTAGGTTATTTTAGGTTATTTTAGGTTATTTTAGGTTATTTTAGGTTTATTTTAGGTTATTTTAGGTTATTTGAGGTTTACTGTAGGTTATTTGATTTATATTTTAGGTTGTTTGAGGTTATTTGATTTATATTTTAGGTTATTTGAGGTTTATTTAGGTTATTTTAGGTTTATTTTAGGTTATTTGAGGTTTATTGTAGGTTATTTGATTTATATTTTAGGTTATTTGAGGTTTATTTTAGGTTATTTGAGGTTTATTTTAGGTTATTTGAGGTTTATTTGAGGTTATTTGATTTATATTTTAGGTTATTTGAGGTATATTTTAGCTTGTGTATATAAATAATGTAAAATGGTATGATAATCGGGCATTCCTTGCGTTGGTCGGGTTGGCAGTCACTTTGTCAGGTCAACAAACCATATCCATTGCTATATCCAAACTATATCCATTGTTGTTCCATTAATATCGAGAGTCCAAGAGATGCTGATAATTTGTTTTTCCTCAAAGCGAGTGGAAAACGATGTTATGTTTGCGTCCTATGGTTAAAGGATAGACTGTTTTCCTTGCTGAATTATAACGGCAATGAAAAAGTTTAACGTACAGATGTTTCCATAGTAAGCAACCAACAAATATCACTTTGCTGGTACAGTTATGCTTTACTTTACCAGTTTGTGTCTGTTTTGACTCTTCACATTTTACTGTCTTTCTGAGAACGTATTTTTTCCATAATAATTTTTCAATTTTCCCTCATCGTTTTCTATAATCTTTGCCTCAAGTGGTGCCCCCTAACATTATAGCAATTCATGGTCTCTTTGTCTGGCAGTTTTCATATCTCTCTCTCTCCTCTCTCTCTCTCTCTCTCTCTCTCTTTGTCTGGCAGTTTTCATCTCTCTCTCTCTCTCTCTCTCTCTCCTTCTCTCTCTCTTCTCTCTCTCTCTCCTCTCTCTCTCTCTCTCTCTCTCTCTCTCTCTCTCTCGCTCTCTCTCTCTCTCTCTCTCTCTCTCTCTCTCTTCCTCTTCTCTCCTCCTCTCTCTCTCTCTCTCTCTCTCTCTCTCTCTTGTCTCGTTTTCTCTCTCTCTCTTCTCTCTCTCTTTCTCTCTTCTCTCTTCTCTCTCTCTCTCCCTCTCTCTCTCTCTCTCTCTCTCTCCTCTCTCTCTCTCTCTCTCTCTCTTCTCTCTCTCTCTCCTCCTCTCTCTCTCTCTCTCTCTCTCTCTCTCTCTCTCTCTCTCTCTTTGTCTGGCAGTTTTCATCCTCTCTCTCTCTCTCTCTCTCTCTCTCTCTCTCTCTCTCTCTCTCTCTCTCTCTCTCCTCTCTCTCTCTTCTCTCTCTCTCTCTCTGATAAATGCCTCTCATAAGCTTAAATGCCGTTATAATGCTTTCAAGAAGGAGGTAACTATTCAGAGCAATTTCATTTTACATTATAATGGATCCTCATTCACGTGATGTAAGTCCTCATGAGTGTCATTAAAGTGTTGTTTCATCTACTGAGAGACGCCCTTCTGTTCCCTTCTGCTGTAGGTGATGAGCCAGGACTCCCCGAGGGGCGGCGTCACCGTCATGACTGATCGTGGCAACTCCACCATCGGATACTTGCTCATACAGGTGAGGAACAAACGTACACTTGTTACTACATAAAAAAAACTTGTTAATGAAAAAAAAGAAAAAAAAAAGAGGCCCTACACATCATTGCCTCTTTAGATCATCGTGTTAGAAAAATAACTTCCTAACACGTATATTTTCCTCTCTCTTCCCTATCTCTCCGCTTTTTCCTGATACTAATACATCTCATTACCTCCTTGGATCATCGTGCTAGAAAAATAACTACTCTTCCTAACACGTGTATTTTCCTCATTTTTATCCCTCTCTTTTCCCTCTTTTTCCTGATACTAATACATTTCATTGTCACCTTGGATCATTGTGTTAGAAAAAGAACTATTCCTAACATGTCTATTTTCCTCATTCTTGCCTCTCTTTTCCCTCTTTTTCCTGATACTAATCCTCTAAGTGTTCCATTCTTCTATCTTCTTCTATCCATTCTTCTATCTTCTTCTATCCATTCTTCAATCTTCTTCTATCCATTCTTCAATCTTCTTCTATCCATTCTTCTATCTTCTTCTATCCATTCTTCTATCTTCTTCTATCCATTCTTCTATCTTCTTCTATCCATTCTTCTATCTTCTTCTATCCATTCTTCTATCTTCTTCTATCCATTCTTCTATCTTCTTCTATCCATTCTTCTATCTTCTTCTATCCATTCTTCTATCTTCTTCTATCCATTCTTCTATCTTCTTCTATCCATTCTTCTATCTTCTTCTATCCATTCTTCTATCTTCTTCTATCCATTCTTCTATCTTCTTCTATCCATTCTTCATCTTCTTCTATCCATTCTTCTATCTTCTTCTATCCATTCTTCTATCTTCTTCTATCCATTCTTCTATCTTCTTCTATCCATTCTTCTATCTTCTTCTATCCATTCTTCTATCTTCTTCTATCCATTCTTCTATCTTCTTCTATCCATTCTTCAATCTTCTTCTATCCATTCTTCTATCTTCTTCTATCCATTCTTCTATCTTCTTCTATCCATTCCATATCTTCTACATTATTCTTCCATTCTTCTATCCACGGCCGTCAAGCTGTCTATCCTTCATCCATGTCATATAGGGTCTCACGCCTCGATCCGCCCTTGAGTCTATCCTTGCACGAAACATCCCAGAGTACGAAGGACTTATCATGTACTTCTGGGTATCAACGTCTTGCGTGTACCCACAATCCAGAGGCAAATGCTTATACGCTGCACTGATAAACACATGGCAGAAATCTTATTACTGAAAAAAGACAACAGTGAACAAATAGAAGAAAAGAAAATATATTTGAAAAGAATTTGGAATGCAAGACAAGCCATCGCAAACACAAAATTAATAGCAAGTATTGAGGAAAAGAAATGGGAGCCGTAGAAAAGGCTTATCCCAACATATCCTCTGATCTGACTGTCTCTCCTTCAGGGTTCGTTTGTGATGTCCCTTGCTCTACAGGTTGACGGGTTCCTGTTCTCTATGCGAGTATGTGGTTTCCGAGTGAAGACGCTTGGCTGTAGCTCCGAAACTAACCATAGGATTTTCTCGAAAGTAGCCTCATTGTGATTTCCATGCAAAGTAACCATCTATTAACTTGGGAAACCTAACCTACCCTATCCGCAACCTAACCTGATGTGTACAAGAGTAAACGCCACATACTCTTCCAGAAAACGGGAATATGCTAACGGGGATCACCGGTATCCTCTTATGCCTCCCCAGTGCCAGCAATCAGGAGCGACCATCCTTTACCGTCCCTCCCCGAGTCTCGACGGCGGAGGAAACCCAACCCAATTTCTGCAAAGAGAGGCAGAACTGCGGCATGCATGAATAAGACTGCAGCGGCGCCGGTGAGAAGCGAGTCTGGTATGGAAATGGCTTACTGATTATGAGCACAAAGACCGCCGCTGAGGAGGTCATCTATATGACCTCAGGAGCCGCGAAGGATGATACGCCGCTGCATGGAGGTGGAAGAAAGGGCACGACATGATCCTGGGCGGGCGATGGATGGGGAGTGTGAATGGAATGGGAGAAATAAATATAAAAAGGAGTCTTGATGATGTGGTGGGTCCGGGAATACTAATACGAAGCCTCACGTGTCTGCTGAAGCCAAGAAAGGTGTCCTGTTTTCATCGCATGGACGAGGAAATAATAAACTGGAGCCAACCGAAGACCAACATACTGATATACGGATTTTTATTATTTTCCAAGCAAGCAAACTCCCGAGACTTTCCAATATGTTTCCCGTCCAGACTTTCCCACGCTTCTCCCGACCACGGAGGAAGGCACCGACCACCAACCACCGACCACCGACCTCCGACCTCTTCCGTATGCATTATTATTCCCGAGGTCTCGACTTCACCAAGAGCACAAAGAAGGAGTTCGTGGAAGCAAGTGGCAGGAAAGTCATTGATGCTATAATACATTTCCCGCTTACGAGAACAACTGCAGGCTTTTTCTAGACTATTAGGCGGTTATCAATGGAGATACGATGGGTGGGTGTATGGTAATAAATTTGATAAGAAAAGAAAGGAGAGAGAGGAAGAAAGGACCGGATGATAATAGCGGGAAGACATATGATAACCAGAGATGGCAGGGAAAATACCTCCGTGCTATAAACATGTCATATTAGATGAAAAACTCACATCAAGATTACAATAACAAGACCCAATCCAGAGAAAAACACGAGAGAACTTTTGTTGAACCTGATACACACACACACACACACACACACACACACACACACACACACACACACACACAACACACACACACACACCACACACACACACGCACACACACACAGACACACTCCATACTTTTTCTGTACCTCCATACTTTTTCTGTAAGAGTCTAAGCAATAAATGTATTCTATTCTATTCTATTCTATTCTATTCACACGCAGTCAAGTAACAAAACAGGCGAACGCAAATAAACACTACGGTCATTCACCTATACATGTCAATAACAAACTTATGAGAATCTAAACAAACCACTGGCGGTACAAGAGCAAACAAATCCCGGCGCCGTCTGCAAAATCCTAAATCCTGAGTCTCCTAAAGGGCGCGGTGTTGTGCGAAATATTGTCAGTGCGAAATCCTGCAGACCCCTCCATTCATCGCTCTTATTTCACTGGTTTTACAGGTTAACTACTGCCCTGATACACGTTACAGGCAACATCGAGTCACTACCTTCACATTAGAACACTTACAAGTAATAATATTACTCAAAAGCTTAAAATACCCACGTCAAAAACAGTCAGGTTGTGGGAACAGGACTATGGTTTTTATCATGTATTATTTTAGGATTTCGCAGTCACAATATTTCGCACAACAACGGCCTAACCACCTCTCGAAGCAAGTAATAATTCACGTCTATTAGTGTCCACTGCACAATTCACGCCCCATCAACACATCCACCAGAAGCCTAAGTTGATTATTTATCCTGTGCTGAATAATCGAAGGTCGCAAACAGCAGCCTGAGGACCGAATAGGCTGTGTGCTGCGGGACTCACACAGGGGCGAGGCGTCAAGGGAGATGGGACGGTGGGAAATGGAAGAGGGCGAGATGATAAGGTGGGAAAAGGGAGAGGGAGAGATGAGACGGTGGGAAATGGAAGAGGGAGAGATGGGACGGTGGGAAATGGAAGAGGGAGAGATGGGAAGGTGGGAAATGGGACAGGGAGAGATGGGAAGGTGGGAAAAGGGAAGAGGGAGAACAGATATCTTTCTCGAAACATGACTAGGATTTAAAGTATGATATGATATACTTGTGGAATCTCTCTCTCTCTCTCTCTCTCTCTCTCTCTCTCTCTCTCCTCTCTCTCTCTTCTCTCCTCTCTCTCTCTCTCTCTCTCTCTCTCTCTCTCTCTCTCTCTCCTCTCTCTCTCTCTCTCTCTCTCTCTCTCTCTCTCTCTCTCTCTCTCTCTCTCTCTCTCTCTCTCTCTCGTATGTATTCTCCTCAGGGATAAATTGGCAGTGGAATATCCTATGAGCACGGAGAGACCAGAGCAGAAATCCACGGTGCAAAATTTAACACCTCGGCCAAATTTAGCACGCGAGAACGGGGGAAATAGAAGAAAGAAAGAAACCACTACTGAATTCTAGACTAGACACAACTTTGCAAACCACGGTGCCAAAAGTCAAGGGGAGTAAGAGACACAAATGCAGAAAAAACACAAGGAAGAAAAAAGTGTATAAATTTACGTCACGGTCGATATAAATGCTAAGCACCGAAATAGCAACATCGGTATCAGTTTCGATGGATTTAACCTTTTGAGACCCAGAGCGTAATTTCTATTGTAATTTGGCTACCATTATACGCTTTTTAGTGAATATAAGCAATATTTTATAGATATGACCTGTTTAGAATCCTTGTCGACTAACTAATTTGGTATATTCAGTTACTTTTCGTAGTTTTATGGCTCGACAACATACAATTTATTATAGCTAAGAAAAAACCTTGGCGTGAAGGGGTTAAATGAACGAATATATGTGGAGAAGACTGAAATAATGTGGTGTTGAATAAAGGTCAACGTACCAGCGAGGTGTGATAAGCCCCGGGAATATAAGGTCAAGGGTCACACACACATATATACTTCCAAGACAGAATAATATGAAAAGAAAACGATCGAGGGCAGAAAAATCCAAAATACACAGGAAATGTCTTAATGTTGGAGATAAAAGAGTAAAATATAAACTTGTTAACCCCTTCACGCCCAATTATTTCATTTGCTATAAAAAATCGTATGTTATCGAGCCATATAATTACGAGAAGTAACTGAATATACCAAATTAGTTAGTGGACAAGGATACTAAGCAGGTCGTATCTATAAAATATTGCTTATAGTCACTAAAAACCATCTAATTATACCCAAATTACAATGGAAATTACGTTCTGGGCCTCAAGGGTTAAAGAGGTGAAGAGGAAGAGCGCGTGGGTTGTGAGGGAGGGCGTGGGTTGTGTTGTGGGTTGTGAGGGAGGGCGTGGGTTGTGAGGGAGGGCGTGGGTTGTGTTGGGGGCAAGTGGTGGCGAGGACAGAGCGAGGACGCGTGGGTAATGGAACAAGATACATAATAGGTACTCATGTAGTTAATAACAGGTATTCAAGAGGAGAGCTTACCTTGTTTCCAGAGCGATCTGTCTTGTGTGTCTCCTGTGATCTGAAATCGTAAGAGACCTGGAGTTAATTTAGTGACAGAATGAGCAAAATACACACACAAAAAATGGTTTATAATCCTTATATATAACATTACATGAGGAAGTTCAGTTAATATTTTATCTTTCTATATCTTCATCTATCTCACTGTCTATTATTAAATTCTGGTCATTTCAAGCCATAGCAAAATAAACGGACTTAGTAGACACAGGACAAAAGTTTACATTAAAAGAAAACAAACTTAGATGCTTTCTTTAAGAATGAGTGAATAGTAATCAAGGTAATATGAAGAACAATGTTGCTACATAAAAAAAAAATCTACCCATACATCGGATGATAATATAGATCTACCACACACACACACACACACACACACACACACACACACACACACACACACACACACACACACACACACACACACACACACACACAACAGGACGTCTCAATCTCCTCACCACCTCCCGCCCACCTGTATTATAGTCAATTATTCAGGTAACAAGGCTGTGTTTAAGAGTTTATTTCCCTCCTACAGGATGCTCAAACGTCTGACACAGGCAACTACACCTGTGCTCCCTCCAACAGTGCCGCAGCCTCCATTGGTGTCCACGTTCTTAATGGTGAGTCACGGTGATGGTGAAAAGTGGTGAGTCAAGATGAAATTTATTTTATGTAAATGTGCTGAATGTGTAGGATACTTAAATGAGTTGCTAGAGGTGATGTTATATAATGATGTGTTTGTGGTTAGGAGTTAATGAAGAGATGAGTAAGAGTGAGTAACAGGTGATGACGCAGCTAGGTATGTTTTTTTTTTATGTTTACTGCATAATGACATTAAATTTGCCTATTATGCGAATATATATATATATATATATATATATATATATATATATATATATATAAAACGACCATTCAACAATAAAAAGATGATGAAAAGAACTAAAAAAAAATAAGGCTACTTTAATCGCAATGAGTGATGGTCAAACAAAACAAAAACAAAGGCAAAACTGTGGTTATCTACGAGTTTCATGACCAACGATAACAAACATTGTGGTTATTGTCCTTTAAATAAACCGAAGAGATAAAACAAAACTAGTGATAGTAAGATAAGCATAACTAAATACCAGAATTCCACTACACTCACAACGCCCACAGCCAAACGTGTGTGTGTGTGTGTGTGTGTGTGTGGGTGTTGTTGTGTGTGGTGTGTTGTGTGTGTGTGTGTGGTGTGTTGTGTTGTGTGTGTGTTGTGTGTGTGTGTTTTGTGTGTGTGTGTGTGTGTGTTGTGTGTGTGTGTGTGGTGTTGTGTGTGTGTGTGTGTGTGTGTGTGTGTGTGTGTGTGTGTGGTGTGTGTGTGTGTGTGTGTGTTGTGTGTGTGTGTGTGTTGTGTGTGTGTGTGTGTGTGTGTGTGTGTGTGTGTGTGTGTGTGTGTGTGTGTGTGTGTGTGTGTGTGTGTGTGTGTGTGTGTGTGTGTGTGTTTTGGTGTGTGTGTGTGTGTGTGTGTTGTGTGTGTGTGGTGTGGTGTGTGTGTGTGTGTGTGTGTGTGTGTGTGTGTGTGGTGGTGTGGTGTGGTGTGTGTGTGTGTGGTGTGTGTGTGTGTGTGTGTGTGGTGTGTGTGTGTGTGTGGTGGTGTGTGTGTGTGTGGTGGTTGGTTTGTGGTGTGTGTGTGTGTGTGTTGTGGTGTGTGTGGTGTGTGGTGTGTGTGTGTGTGGTGTGTACCTACTATAACCATCAAACGCATCCAAAGTCATTTTCTACAACATTTCAAAAGACGAACCAACACCAGAATATCTTCATGGCATGCACGTGGAAGCGGTTCAATATAAGAGCAACAACACGGAAGAGGAGATACATGTGTAGGAATTCATACCCTGTCACTATAAAGGTCGTGATATACATAGGAAAATGGCAAGGAGAAAAATACAACGTGGCCATTGCAATAACAAAAGTTGAAGGTGGATAGGAGTTATTATTTTTATTCTTGTCTTCTCGGTAAAGTGTTATCCCCTCGAGACCCAGAACGTAATTTCCATTGTAATTTGTGTACCATTAGACGATTTTTTTGTGAATATAAGGAATATTTTATAGATATGACCTGTTTAGTATCCTTGTCGAATAACTACTTTGGTATATTCAGTTACTTTTCGTAATTGTATGGCTAATAAGAGACCATTTTTTATAGCAAAGGAGAGATCTGGGTGTGAAGGGTTAAGGGGATGTGAGAATGAGTCTTGAATTTTTGTTTTGTTGTTGACTAATTGATGTGAGATAATAAATTACAATGCGAGAAAGAAAGAAGAGAAAGGGGCTACTCTCTCTCTCTCTCTCTCTCTCTCTCTCTCTCTCTCTCTCTCTCTCTCTCTCTCTCTCTCTCTCTCTCTCTCTCTCTCTCTCTCTCTCTCTCTCTCTCTCTCTCTCTCTCTCTCTCTCTCTCATTGTTACTAGTAGCCTCATTACACTACGTCATTTTTCTTTTCTTTTTCCAGTTCCCCTCTTCCTCTTCTTCTTCTCCCTTCTCCAACAAACATTCTTCAATTCTCGTTTCCTAGTTCTCCTTCTTTTTCCTTTCACTTCCCCTCGCGTTGTCCCTTTTTGCAAACTTTATACATTTTTTTTTTCTCTCTCTCTCTCTCTCTCTCTCTCTCTCTCTCTCCTCTCTCTCTCTCTCTCTCTCTCTCTCTCTCTCTCTCTCTCTCTCTCTCTCTCTCTCTCCTCTCTCTCTCTCTCTCTCTCCTCCCTGCAACTTCCTCAGACTTGTTACAAATATTCAGTTCAATTTCTCTACCTTGACGTTCCCTTACCCCTGTGAAGGAAGAGGAAGAGGAGGAGGAAGAGGAGGAGGAGGAAGAGGAGGAGGTGGAGGAGGAGGAGGAAGAGGAGGAGGAGGAGGAGGAGGAGGAGGAGGAGGAGGAGGAGGAGGAGGAGGAGGAGGAGGAGGAGGAGGAGGAGGAGGAGGAGGGGAAACAATCTGCAAGGAAAAACTACTAATGAAAATAAAGAGAAAACACGAATTCTTCTCAAATACCGGCCAGGAAATTAGAATCAATATGAGCTTTTGAAATGGCCAAATTACTACCCGTAATAGGAATGAGGCAGAAAATAGGAATAAAAAAATCTAGTGTTGTATGAAAGAGAAGAAAAAATGGTGCGAATCAGACTTGCATTCCTTCCACAATTTTTTTGGGGGGACTTTTTTTTTTTTAGGTGATAGCAAGTCAGATTTTTTTTTCAGATTTTTTTTTTTCGATTTTTTTTTTCAAGCTTTTCTACCAACTTTACCTCAGGGAAACTAAAAGCCTTCGTAGAGTCTCTTTGCGCAAACCCTCTTGAAAAACTTCCTTTTCATGTTTTTTCTCCAAACATAGCAAGTCTCTCGTGATATATAAAAATAAATCTCACTTCTCAAATACATTCCAGTCCATTACCTTCAATACTCCCTTCCGCGCACTTGTATTTTTCATCTCAGTCTCTCAAAGTAACAGTCGTAATTACCTTTCCTCTTACAGTTCCTCTTTCCTCTTACAGTTCCTCTTTACTTTTACAGTTCCTCTTTCCTCTTAGTTCCTCTTTCCTCTTACAGTTCCTCTTTCCTCTTACAGTTCCTTTTTCCTCTTACAGTTCCTCTTTCCTCACAGTTCTTTTCTTTCCCTCACAGGGGAAACTCCGGCCGCAATGCAGACGAATGGAGTGGACTGTCTGCTTTCCCGTCCAGCTCAGGTGCTTCTGCTGGCCTTCCTGTCTGTCCTGGTGGCCGGCGACCCCTACACGCCCTTCACTGTGGGCGTGGGCGTGGCGGCAGTAGCGGGCGTGGGTGTGAAGGGCGTGTACAGTCTCGCCCTTCGGAGTCTCCCGCACCGCCCACCCACAAGTGTGTTCACGTAGGGGGGTTAGGTACTACACATTCGACCTATCCATACCTACCTTTCCCTACTCCCCTCTACCCACTCCCCTCACCGCTAGTGCCTTTTGTGTGTGTGTGTGTGTGTGTGTGTGTGTGTGTGTGTGTGTGTGTGTGTGTGTGTGTGTGTGTGTGTGTGTGTGTGTGTGTGTGTATGTGTGTGTGTGTGTGTGTGTGTGTGTGTGTGTGTGGTGTGTGTGTGTGTGTGTGTGTGTGTGGTGTGTGTGTGTGTGTGTGTGTGTACGTGTATGTACGTTAGCAATGCCCCATCGGTCCGTGCCTCGGCCTTTCTCTCCTGTCCTTCCATCACGCACGCACACACGCACACATCCCTTCCCTCTCTTTCCTCCTCCTTCCTCTCCCCAACTCCCCCCCCCCCTCTCCTTCCCTCCAAGCCGTACAGTATAACCGACTTCAGCAAGTCCTAACGTCTCATCCTCTGCAGTGATGAGTATTTGGTGCGACATCACGTCACAGTATACATCAAGACATTTCCTGCTCAGTCTGTGTAGTAGCCTAGATAGATGCCGTCGATGGAGTGATATTTTCGTAGTTTCACGACATAAGAACGGAGGGTCGTGGGAGTGTTCGTCAATAACAACACGGTCCTGACTTTATACATTTTCTAGTTATCTGTAAATACTTGCGTGTGTGTGACAGAGAAAGAGAAGATATGGGATGCGTTGATCGTTTATATACTCTTTGTAAGACGTTCCCTTGAGGCGCCTGTGTGGCCGCGGCAGAGTCTCGCCCTGCCAGGGGCATCAGTGGTCTATTGAGCCACAGTTACAGCCCAGGACAGTATTGTGTACCTTGCGTCAAGGCTGCCCTGACACGCTCTGCAGGGGAGGACAGGCGGCGCCACACCACCCACCAGCACCGACCCGTGGCCGCCGAGGACCCTGGCGTCGCGGCGCCGCCCGAGCATGGCCGTCGCTGCATCACGTCCGTCGCCGCCGCGGTTTCAATGTCTCATGAATCTGTGTTGATTGGTAATAAGTTGTGCGAGTCCCTCGTAGTTCCCTTGCCGTCAGGATCACGATGCCAGGAGGGACAAACTTGGTCCTAGAGTGTTTCTCGGGCCACCGTGTGTAGCGCTAGTCACCGAGCACCCGTACTCTGCCCACACGCAGAGGTTTATATTGGCAATGTATGTTTTCGTCTGTGCATAGAAGTTTCTCCATATTTGTTTAGAGAATCCACCAAGCTACTAAGCTTTCTCCTGTATATTTTCTTTGTAAATAAAGGACTGCGCTGGAGTTTCCAGTGACATAGAAAAACACGCTTTTTCTTAGCCTTTGAATAAAATTGGAGGGATACGGTGTGCGTGCGTGCGTGCGTGCGTGCGTGCGTGCGTGCGTGCGTGCGTGCGTGCGTGCGTGCGTGCGTGCGTGCGTGCGTGCGTGCGTGCGTGCGTGCGTGCGTGCGTGCGTGCGTGCGTGCGTGCGTGCGTGCGTGCGTGCGTGCGTGAGTGCGTGTGTGTGTGTGTGTGTGTGTGTGTGTGTGTGTGTGTGTGTGTGTGTGTAATACAGGCGTCGTGGAGGAGACAAGGTAATGTTATATTGGGTCGCGGCAGAGCAGGAAGAACGACCCCGCACTGTATAGTGAGTAATGCAAACACGAGGCTTTGTGGAGAGGAAGGATGCAAGGCCTGTGTGGCAATATATGAATATGGATGTGAATGAATAGGGACACAACAACATAAAACGCAATATGAGCCGCGAGCTCCATAAACCAACTGGATATTACCTGTGGACAAACCAGCAAGATAGTTGTTCCCAACCACACGTGTACCAATCGGGAAAGTATCAAAGGTACGTAATCCAAACACTACTGGTATAAAACATGTTGTAAAGAGACCCTCATCATCACAACCAGGTGGCGGGTAATGACCACAAAAGGCTAACGACCACAGAGTCAGAGTTAGGTGATCTAGTCCTATACCTGTTTACCCATCATACCTGGCGTGTTCTTGTCGCAGGTGAGGCGGGAGTCGAGAGCAACGACACGAGTCTGTCCTGGCAACGCAAGTCCTGATGTGAACTTTAATATAGCTGTTATGACTTATGTTTTCTCTCTCTCCCTCTTTCTTTCTCTCTCATTCTTTCTTTTTCTCTCTCATTCTTTATTTATCTCTCATTCTTTCATTATCTGTCATTCCTTTTTTTATTCTTTCATTATCTGTCATTCTTTCTTTTTCTCTAATTTTTTCTCATTCTCTCTCTCTCTCTCTCTCTCTCTCTCTCTCTCTCTCTCTCTCTCTCTCTCTCTCTCTCTCTCTCTCTCTCTCTCTCTCTCTCAAATTCCCTCACATTCCCTCCCTAAACCTTTTATTCGGGGGAAGTAAGTAAAAATGGTTTAGTTCCCAAGGTCACCACCAGGCGGCGCGGCGGAGGTGGCGAGCCATAAACATTTTACGGCTTCCTTGACGGTATTCTCAATTTCTCGTCAAAGAAAGACGACGAAGTATCGGGAGTCAGGTCAATCAGGGTCAATGTCGTGCTCTATTTGCACCGCCGGATAAATAACACTAAAAAACGACCAACCGATTTCACGACGACTTAACCCAGAAATAGCAGGAAAAGGTTAAGGATCCATTGAATACAAGTAGAAATAGCAGGAAAAGGTTAAGGATCCATTGAATACAAGCAGAAATAGCAGGAAAAGGTTAAGGATCCATTGAATACAAGTAGAAATAGCAGGAAAAGGTTAAGGATCCATTGAATACAAGCAGAAATAGCAAGAAAAGGTTCAGGATCCATTGAATACAAGTAGAAATTGCAGGAAAAGGTTAAGATCCATTGAACAAGTAGAAATAGCAGGAAAAGGTAAGGATCCATTGAATACAAGTAGAAATAGCAGGAAAAGGTTAAGGATCCATTGATACAAGTAGAAATAGCACGAAAGGTTAGGATCCATTGAATACCAGCAGAATAGCACGAAAAGTTAAGGATCCATTGAATACAAGTAGAAATAGCAGGAAAAGGTTAAGGATCCATTGAATACAAGCAGAAATAGCACGAAAAGGTAAGGACCATTGAATACAAGTAGAAATAGCACGAAAAGGTTAAGGATCCATGAATACAAGTAAATAGCAGAAAAGGTTAAGGATCCATTGAATACAAGCAGAAATAGCACGAAAAGGTTAAGGATCCATTGAATACAAGTAGAAATAGCAGGAAAAGGTTAAGGATCCATTGAATACAAGTAGAAATAGCACGAAAAGGTTAAGGATCCATTGAATACAAGTAGAAATAGCAGGGAAAGGTTAAGGATCCATTGAATACAAGTAGAAATAGCACGAAAAGGATAAGGATCCAAGGAATACAAGCAGAAATAGCAGGAAAAGGTTAAGGATCCATTGAATACAAGTAGAAATAGCACGAAAAGGTTAAGGATCCATTGAATACAAGTAGAAATAGCACGAAAAGGTTTAGGATCCATTGAATACAAGTAGAAATAACACGAAAAGGTTAAGGATCCATTGAATACAAGTAGAAATAGCACGAAAAAGGTTAAGAATCCATTGAATACAAGTAGAAATAACACGAAAAAGTTAAGGATCCATTGAATACAAGTAGAAATAGCACGAAAAAGTTAAGGATCCATTGAATACAAATAGAAATAGCACGAAAAAGTTAAGACTCCATTGAATACAAGTAGAAATAACACAAAAAGGTTAAGGATCCATTGAATACAAGTAGAAATAGCACGAAAAAGTTTAGGATCCATTGAATACAAGCAGAAATAGCACAAAAAGGTTAAGGATCCATTGAATACAAGTAGAAATAGCAGGAAAAGGTTAAGGATCCATTGAATACAAATAGAAATAGCACGAAAAAGTTAAGAATCCATTGAATACAAGTAGAAATAACACGAAAAGGTTAAGGATCCATTGAATACAAGTAGAAATAGCACGAAAAAGTTAAGGATCCATTGAATACAAGCAGAAATAGCACGAAAAGGTTAAGGATCCATTGAATACAAGCAGAAAGAGCACGAAAAGGTTAAGGGTCCAAGGAATACAAGCAGAAATAGCACGAAAAGGTTAAGGATCCAAGGAATACAAGCAGAAATAGCACGAAAAGGTTAAGGATCCAAGGAATACAAGCAGAAATAGCACGAAAAGGTTAAGGATCCAAGGAATACAAGCAGAAATAGCACGAAAAGGTTAAAAATCCAAGGAATACACGTAGAAATAGCAGGAAAATGTTAAGGATCCATTGAATACAAGCAGAAATAGCAGGAAAAGGTTAAGGATCCAAGGAATACAAGTAGAAATAGCACAAAAAGGTTAAGGATCCATTGAATACAAGTAGAAATAGCACGAAAAGGTTAAGGATCCATTGAATACAAGTAGAAATAGCAGGAAAAGGTTAAGGATCCATTGAATACAAGCAGAAATAGCAGGAACAGGTTAAGGATCCATTGAATAAAGCAGAAATAGCAGGAAAAGGTTAAGGATCCATTGAATACAAGTAGAAATAGCAGGAAAAGGTTAAGGATCCAAGGAATACAAGTAGAAATAGCACGAAAAGGTTAAGGATCCATTGAATACAAGTAGAAATAGCAGGAAAAGGTTAAGGATCCATTGAATACAAGTAGAAATAGCAGGAAAAGGTTAAGGATCCATTGAATACAAGTAGAAATAGCAGGAAAAGGTTAAGGATCCATTGAATACAAGTAGAAATAGCAGGAAAAGGTTAAGGATCCATTGAATACAAGTAGAAATAGCACGAAAAGGTTAAGGATCCATTGAATACAAGTAGAAATAGCACGAAAAGGTTAAGGATCCAAGGAATACAAGTAGAAATAGCACGAAAAGGTTAAGGATCCAAGGAATACAAGCAGAAATAGCACGAAAAGGTTAATGATCCATTGAATACAAGTAGAAATAGCACGAAAAGGTTAAGGATCCATTGAATACAAGTAGAAATAGCAGGAAAAGGTTAAGGATCCATTGAATACAAGTAGAAATAGCACGAAAAGGTTAAGGATCCAAGGAATACAAGTAGAAATAGCACGAAAAGGTTAAGGATCCAAGGAATACAAGTAGAAATAGCACGAAAAGGTTAAGGATCCAAGGAAAACAAGCAGAAATAGCACGAAAAGGTTAATGATCCATTGAATACAAGTAGAAATAGCACGAAAAGGTTAAGTATCCATTGAATACAAGTAGAAATAGCACGAAACGGTTAATGATCCATTGAATACAAGTAGAAATAGCACGAAAAGGTTAAGGATCCAAGGAATACAAGTAGAAATAGCACGAAAAGGTTAAGGATCCAAGGAATACAAGCAGAAATAGCACGAAAAGGTTAATGATCCATTGAATACAAGTAGAAATAGCACGAAAAGGTTAAGGATCCAAGGAATACAAGTAGAAATAGCAGGAAAAGGTTAAGGATCCATTGAATACAAGTAGAAATAGCACGAAAAGGTTAAGGATCCAAGGAATACAAGCAGAAATAGCAGGAAAAGGTTAAGGATCCATTGAATACAAGTAGAAATAGCACGAAAAGGTTAAGGATCCAAGGAATAAAAGCAGAAATAGCACGAAAAGGTTAATGATCCATTGAATACAAGTAGAAATAGCACGAAAAGGTTAAGGATCCATTGAATACAAGTAGAAATAGCACGAAAAGGTTAATGATCCATTGAATACAAGTAGAAATAGCACGAAAAGGTTAAGGATCCATTGAATACAAGTAGAAATAGCACGAAAAGGTTAAGGATCCAAGGAATACAAGTAGAAATAACACGGAAAGGTTAAGGATCCAAGGAATACAAGCAGCAATAGCACGAAAAGGTTAAAGATCCAAGGAATACAAGCAGCAATAGCACGAAAAGGTTAAGGATCCAAGGAATACAAGTAGAAATAACACGGAAAGGTTAAGGATCCAAGGAATACAAGCAGCAATAGCACGAAAAGGTTAAGGATCCAGAATACAGAGCAATGCAAAAGTAGGATCCAAGAAAAAGACAATAGCACGAAAAGGTTAAGGATCCAAGGAATACAAGCAGCAATAGCACGAAAAGGTTAAGGATCCAAGGAATACAAGCAGCAATAGCACGAAAAGGTTAAGGATCCAAGGAATACAAGCAGCAATAGCACGAAAAGGTTAAGGATCCAAGGAATACAAGTAACACCGAGTTGTAAAAAAATTAAAGAACAAAATTTCGGATCAGTTCGATTATTTGATATACTTATTTTTTTCCATTAAGGATGTTAATTGTTCTATTGTCTACCCGTTCAGCCTATTAAAGAACATATCTGTGCTCAGCATAACGAAATAACATAAACCAGCATTGAAGATTCACGTAATGAGAAAAAAATAATAATAATAGCCTACAGGCGCTATAGGCTCGAACGTAAAAAAAAAGTAAAAAAAATAAAAAAAATAAAAATGAAACGAAAGATAGGAAAAAAATAGAGTTGATTTTTATTTTGATATCCCTTTCAGAAAACAAATAGAAATTAAGTCAAAAAAAGATACTTAAAAAAGGCAAAGGACATTTTAAGTGGCGGTGAGATGACACTGTGCCGCTATTGTCGTCTCATCTTGGCACTACAAAGGGTAGTTAAGAAAGTCGTTGGTGTGTTTTAAGGAGGTACGCCACTGTCCCCCCCCCCCTGGACGCCCCCCCCCGTCGGAGAGATTACACGTGGTGTTTCGACGTCTAACCAACATGGTTCTCTCTTTTTCTCAAGACGAAACCTTCTCTGCTGCACTCTCACGCACGCTCCGCCCCCCTGCCCCCGCACGCCTCTTCCCTCCTCTTCCCCCCTGCATGCCTCTTCCCTTGCCCCCCTTCCCCATGCACTCCTCTTCCCCTGCCTCCCTTCCCCCCCTCCCCCCCTCTTCCCCTGCCTCCCTTCCCCCCCTGCCCCTGTACGTCTCTTCCCTTCCCCCTCCCGCCCACCGCCCCTTCCACAGTACTTTTTAAAACACAGCATCATATCTCCCCTAAGCCAATGTAGGTTATTCTTCGGACGAGGACAGCTTATTTCTCATACATGAAATTATTAAAAAGCACGCTCAGATATATCAGAAAGCCAATTTCTTCCTTTCTCTTTCTGCTCTGTCCCTCATCTTTTTTCTCTTTCCTCACTCCATAGGGTCTGCTCTCTTTTTCTGCCTTGCAGAAGCATTTTTCTTCTCCTTCTCCTTCTCTCCTCTCTTTCTTCCCTCACAACTCTTCCTTCTTCTACTCGTTTTTATTTTTCCTCCTTTCTTCCTATCTCTCTCTTCTCTTCTCCTCTCTCCTCTCTCTCCTCTCTCTCCCTCCCTCTTCTCTCTCTCATTCCTTCTCTCTCTCTCTCTCTCTCTCTCTCTCTTTCTCTACTCCATAAACATCCTTCCTTCCTCTACTACGTACGTATATTGTTTTTCTTTCTTCCTTCTCTTCCTAACTATCTTTTTCTCTCTCTCTCTCTCTCTCTCATCTCTCTCTCTCTCTCTCTCCTCTCTCTCTCTCTCTTCTCTCTCTCTCTCTCTCTCTCTCTCTCTCTCTCTCTCTCTCTCTCTCTCTCTCTCTCTCTCTCAAAACATCATCTTCCTTCTTCTCCTACGTAGTACAGTGTATTGTTTTTCTTTCTTCCTTCCTTCTCTTCTCTTCCAAACATCTTTCTTTCCTGCCTCCCTTCCCTAACACATTTCGTTTCCTCTTTACTCCCTCAACACATCAAGGCAACACATAAACACGACCAGCAGGAACACGTTCAACACAGCCTCTTCCCTAACCTTGTCTTGCAGCAACACTACCCACTCCCACAGCACGTGCAACACTACCCTTCCCGATATCGCTAAAATGACCCCCAAAAAAATAAAAGCTACGTTAACGAAATCAAGAAAACATTCACTTCCACTTTAATAAATATGGATAGTCAGATTCAACTCTAATTCTATGAGTTAACAGAAGTAAGATAATTGTGTTTTTTTCGAGTATATACTAATGCTACTGCTTATTTCACTACTACTATTATTACTACTACTACTACTACTACTACTACTACTACTACTACAGCTTTTTTTTTTTTTTTTTTTTTTTTTATACTAAAGATACCTCCACCGCTTGTTTATTTGCGGACTCCATTAACTGGAGGCCAGTAGCCCCAACTCTGATCGCTACTGACTGTGGCATCCAACCATAGGCTACTACTACTTATCCACTACTTACTCTCCTCTCTCCGTCATCTACACTAATATGCCGCTCTCCACTACAGTGGCCTGGTAGTTCAGGCCGTCTAAATCTATGGTTGTGGGGGCGGAGTATCTAGTACCCCTGAGACATAAGAGGGCAGACCTGAGCAGGGTGTACTACTACTACAGCTACTACTACTACTACTACTACTACTGCCACTGCTACTTATACTACTACTACTACTACTACTACTACTACTACTACTACTACTACTACTACTACTACTACAGCTACTACTACTACTACTACTACTACTACTACTGCCACTGCTACTTATACTACTACTACTACTACTACTATTACTACTACTACTACTACTACTACTACTACTACTACTGCCACTGCTACTACTACTACTACTACTACTACTACTACTACTACTGCTAACACTCCTACTTCTACTACTACTACTACTACTACTACTACTACTACTACTACTACTACTACTACTACTACTGCTACTTTTACTACTACTACTACTACTACTACTGCTACTTTTACTACTACTACTACTACTACTACTACTACTACTGCTAACACTGCTACTTCTACTACTACTACTACTACTATTACTACTACTACTACTACTACTACTACTGCTAACACTGCTACTTCTACTACTACTACTACTATAAAAAAAGTCTATTCACTTAAGCTGGATTCCTGGACTGGGAGCTGCTCGATGCCTACCCGAGTTTGTAAGGACGTCGCTGATTGGCTGATAGACTCAGGCTGGGTGGCGATGGTGGTGGTACTTGCCTTGCTGCTCCCAAAACCCTTGCGTTGCCAAAGAAAAATATTCATATTTCTTTGCTTTACTCATCTCTTACACAAGATAGGCGTATTTTGTTTGCATCAGTGAATCAGGCAGTGATTGGTTAACAATAACACGCCATTCATAACTCAATAGGGTAAAAAATAAAGTCATGACGGAGTATCACAAGAGTAGGCGGATTTTTAGGTTTTCAGTGCATTGAAATGTTGTACTCCTACCCTATATTATCAAGCTACCAGATGATATTTATGAAAGCTGAGCCTACCATCGTGTTCATAATACATTGTTGCATATCTTGAGTATAAAAATTATTACAGTAAGACTACACTAATATTAAGATAATTGAAGGAAAGTAAAAGAGTGTATAAACATTTTTTCTTGCTTATTTTGCTTCAACTCGCTGTAGCTGCATCAGTTTTGGTCGCATTACATTTTCAAGCACTGTTTCAAAATCCCCATACTTTTCCGCTACCTTTGGTATGTAGCACGTACGAATAAGAAAAAGAGTAGGTGGTCAAAATGGCTAAGAAAGTAAAACTGTTTCAAACTGGTGCCGTGATGGGTGGAGCCTCTGATAGCTCTCCCGAGAACTCATCTCTCCCGTATAGGGAGCAATGCTCACCTGTCACTGTGCCAGTTTGCAGTAGTAGTTTAACTTTCTTAGCCATTTTGACCACCTACCCTTTTCCTTATTGGTATGTGCTACATATCAAAGGAAGCGGAAATGTATAAGAATTTTGAAACAGTGCTTGAAAATTTAATGCAACCAAAACTGATGGAATTACAGCGAGTTAAGCAAAATAAGCTAGAACAAATGTTTATACACTATTTTACTTTCCTTAAATTATCTTAATATTAGTGTTGTCTTATTGTAATTTTTTTATGCTCATGATATGCAGCAATGTATTATGAACACGATGGTAGGCTCAGCTTTCATAAATATCATCTGGTAGTTTGGTAATATCGGGTAGGAGTACAACATTTCAATGCACTGAAAACCTAAAAGTCCGCCTACTCTTGTGATACTCAGTCATGACTTTATTTTTTACCCTATTGAGTTACGAATAGCGTGTTGTTGTTGACCAATCACTGCCTGATTCACTGATGCAAACAAAATAGGCCTATCTTGTGTAAGAGGTGAGTTAAGCAAAGAAATATGAATATTTTTCTGAGGCAACGCAAGGGTTTTGGGAGCAGCAAGGCAAATACCACCACCATCACCACCCAGCCCAAGTCTATCAGCCAATCAGCGACGTCCTTACAAACTCGGGTAGGCATCGAGCAGCTCCCAAGAATCCAGCTTAAGTGAATAGACTATACCACTACTACTACTACGATTAAGGATTATATAAAGAAACTGTGACTGTACCATCTGTAAGTCTTCGGAGACCAGCAAGAGTCAAGAAGGACATTTGTGAAATCTCTCCATTTTTTACACTTTTTATGTAGTGTTAAAAAGTGTGTTGTTCAATCCCTAAACCTGGACTCGATTCCCTACTTAGACGTGTTTCTCATTATCATGTTTTGCTGTTTGTCGGTGAGGCTCAGGGGGTAACAAAGACCTCATTAAACTCTCATACTAACACAAAATATACATAATTGATATAATGATCACAACGAAAAAAAACTGTACCACAAACGCAACAAGCCAAAAACAACAACAAATGAGCAAAAAACTAAAATAAAATACATGAAAACAAATTGATATTATTTATGATATATTTCTGTGACACATTTTCTTGCTTACAATTTGTTGGAAAAAAAAAAAGCTGAACAACATCCAATTAATAGTTCCAACAAGCTCACTGCATTTTAATTAATTCAATCCTGTAGGGTGGACAACGCGGGAAATTTTGTAGTGTTGTGTGGCTAAATATTATCCTCTGAGTCCTTGTACAGTGTAAAAATGATGCTCTAAATCCTTGTACACTCTAAAAATGATGCTTTGAGTCCTTGTACAGTCTAAAAAATGATGTTCTGAGTCCTTGTACACTCTAAAATGATGCTCTGAATCCTTGTACACTCTAAAAATGATGCTCTAAATCCTTGTACACTCTAAAAATGATGCTTTGAGTCCTTGTACAGTCTAAAAAATGATGTTCTGAGTCCTTGTACACTCTAAAAATGATGCTCTGAGTCCTTGTACACTCTAAAAAATGATGCTGTCCTTGCTTCTAAAATGTGCTCTGAGTCTGTACAGTCTAAAAAATGATGTTCTGAGTCCTTGTACAGTCCAAAAAATGAAGCTCTGAGTCCTTGTACACTCTAAAAAATGATGCTCTGAGTCCTTGTACATTCTAAAAATGATGCTTTGAGTCCTTGTACAGTCTAAAAAATGATGTTCTGAGTCCTTGTACATCTAAAAATGATGCTCTGAGTCCTTGTACACTCTAAAAATGATGCTCTAAATCCTTGTATACTCTAAAATGATGCTTTGAGTCCTTGTACAGTCTAAAAATGATGTCTGAGTCCTTGTACACTCTAAAAATGATGCTCTAAATCCTTGTACACTCTAAATGATGCTCTAAACCTTGTACACTCTAAAATGATGCTTGAGTCTGTAGTCAAAATGATGTTCTGAGTCCTTGTACAGTCCAAAAATGAAGCTCTAATCCTTGTACACTCTAAAAATGATGCTCTGAGTCCTTGTACATCTAAAAAATGATGCTCTGAGTCCTTGTACAGTCTAAAAAATGATGTTCTGAGTCCTTGTACAGTCCAAAAAATGAAGCTCTGAGTCCTTGTACACTCTAAAAAATGATGCTCTGAGTCCTTGTACATTCTAAAAAATGATGCTCTGAGTCCTTGTACAGTCTAAAAAATGATGCTCTGAGTCCTTGTACAGTCTAAAAAATGATGCTCTGAGTCCTTGTACAGTCTAAAAAATGATGCTCTGAGTCCTTGTACAGTCTAAAAAATGATGTTCTGAGTCCTTGTACAGTCTAAAAATGATGCTCTGACTCCTTGTACACTCTAAAAATGATGCTCTAAATCCTTGCACACTCTAAAAATGATGCTCTGAGTCCTTTGTACACTCTAAAAAATGATGTTCTGAGTCCTTGTACAGTCCAAAAAATGAAGCTCTGAGTCCTTGTACAATGATGCTTGAGTCTGACATCTAAAAATGATGTCGAGTCCTTACGTCTAAAATTAGTCTGAGTCCTTGTACAGTCTAAAAAATGATGCTCTGAGTCCTTGTACAGTCTAAAAATGATGTTCTGAGTCCTTGTACACTCTAAAAAATGATGCTCTGAGTCCTTGTACAGTCTAAAAATGATGCTCTGAGTCCTTGTACACTCTAAAAAATGATGCTCTGAGTCCTTGTACACTCTAAAAAATGATGCTCTGAGTTCTTGTACAGTCTAAAAATGATGCTCTAAATCCTTGGACAGTCTAAAAAGGATGTTCTGAGTCCTTGTACACTCTAAAAAATGATGCTCTGAGTCCTTGTACACTCTAAAAAATTATGCTTTGAGTCCTTGTACAGTCTAAAAAATGATGCTCTGAGTCCTTGTACAGTCTAAAAATGATGCTCTGAGTCCTTGTACACTCTAAAAAATGATGCTCTGAGTCCTTGTACACTCTAAAAAATGATGCTCTGAGTCCTTGTACAGTCTAAAAAATTATGCTTTGAGTCCTTGTAAAGTCTAAAAAATGATGCTCTGAGTCCTTGTACAGTCTAAAAATGATGCCCTGAATCCTTGTACACCCTAACAAATGATGTTCTGAGTCCTTGTACAGTCTAAAAAATGATGCTCTGAGTCCGTGTACACTTTGAGTCATCTTCTTCATCGCCTCAACAAGCAAAACAAGCAAAACAAAAATTATTCAGCCACGATATAGATAGAAAAAGTCAGCTTGTTGTTGCTCGCAGGTTATTTCGGGAAGATAAAAACTAGAATAACTTGAGGTGCCGAGCTTAAGGGCACGGAGGTGATGGCGCTGGAGGAGTTGCAAAAGTGGGCGTGAGGGCGTGAGCGAAGTGCCTCAGGTCAACACACAAATGAAAAGATTAACCTGTTGACGATAATAATGAGAAAAAGAGAAGACTGAATGCAGATATGAAGGTGAAAATCTGGAACCGTAAACAATACAAGGCAGGAAGGCATGTTGAATATACAAAACATGATACATTTTTTGCTCTTCAACTGAGAATCTCTTGGATATCGCTCAAGGCATCATCCCTCGTATTTTGTTTCCCTATATGAGCAACGAATAACATCCAATTAATAGTTCCAATAAGCTCACTGCATTTTAATTAATTCAGGCCTGTATGGTGGACAACGCGGGAAATTTTGTAGTGTTGTGTGGCAAAAAATTATCCTCTTGAGTCTTTGTACAGTCTAAAAATGATGCTTTAAATCCTTGTACACTCTAAAAAATGATGTTCTGAGTCCTTGTACACTCTAAAAAATGATGTTCTGAGTCCTTGTACACTCTAAAAAATTATGTTCTGAGTCCTTGTACAGTCTAAAAAGTTATGTTCTGAGTCCTTGTACACTCTAAAAAATGATGCTCTGAGTCCTTGTACACTCTAAAAAATGATGTTCTGAGTCCTTGTACACTCTAAAAAATGATGTTCTGAGTCCTTGTACACTCTAAAAAATGATGTTCTGAGTCCTTGTACACTCTAAAAATGATGCTCTGAGTCTTTGTACACTCTAAAAAATGATGTTCTGAGTCCTTGTACAGTCTAAAAAATGATGCTCTGAGTCCTTGTACACTCTAAAAAATGAGGCTCTGAGTCCTTGTACACTCTAAAAATGATGCTCTGAGTCTTTGTACACTCTAAAAAATGATGCTCTGAGTCCTTGTACACTCTAAAAATGATGCTCTGAGTCCTTGTACACTCTAAAAATGATGCTCTGAGTCTTTGTACA
>JACEEZ010011207.1:0-30964 GCA_016584305.1 Chionoecetes opilio
TGCAAAGGCAAGCTCGGGGAGTACAGTGATAGCGCTCAACAGAACGGCTCAGGCGAGGCATCCATGGTTTTCTGGAGGCATGGGGCTTACTGGAGTGATCACTGCCTTGTGTTTGACACAACGGCCACACAGTGGAGTACATCGGGAGCTGCCAAGCTTCTGGAGCACAGTTTGGGACGGAAGGTTTTTCTACCGGGCCTGCAGACACCACATTCTAGAAGTGCTGGTTGGTGCTGTGTGGGAGAATCTGTTTGGCAAGGTCAAGAGCCCAGAGAACCCTTTGGGTTCAAGCATTCAAGGACGTTTGGACAGATCTTACCACAGACACCCTACAACCCTGTCCATCAGACAAAATGGTTGAATAAAAAGAAGAAAGAGTGAAAGGAAATACTACAGGAAATCCTGAGGTCGGAGAAGCCTCCTAGAGCTGACTACCGTGAGATGGCTGAGTTTTACAACTGATCGTCCTTGGAGACACCCCTCCCCGCGGAATCCACTGGAGACGTCCTGGAGCCATTCATCAGGCCGGTGGTGGCCAGAAACCTGTATTCTATGAAGATGTTCATGTTTGCTGAGCAGCTGGAGTACGATGAAAAGAACTGTTGGAATTTTGAACGCCTCAACCTCTTCCTAGACTGTTTCTATACCCCCATGTGGATTCATCTACACTTGCTGCAGATGCTCCTGCAATGATCTGCAGTTCATGAAGGACATGATGAAGTTCAAGAGAACAGATCCAGAGATTGCTCAGGCAGTGCTACAAAACTTGAAAACCACAAGTGGTACCTTGACACAGGAGGTTGTGCCGTTCGCTCTCTTTCGGTAGCAGACTCATGACAAAGAGAGCAGACATTGCTGCCAAGCTGCCCCGCCCTGAGAAGCCAGATAGCTTCAGACGAGGAAACCTATGTTCCCTCAGGTTACAGCCAAGACGACTCTGGCTGATCTAGTTGGTCCAGAGAGTCATCTTCTGCTTGACCCCTTGGAAATTGAGTAGGGACTGGCTTCTGCAACCTGTGCGACATGGCCAAGGAGTGATGACTACAGCAAGGCCCTGGAATATGTCGCAATGTAAAAGTAGTGAATGACATTGCTGAGCGGGTAGTCAAGATGATGACTGATTTCGCAAACATCATTACCACAGATTCTCAGCAAAACAGTACCTTCTTTTAAACTGTGGAATACAACCGTGAGCGATTTGATAGCTTCAAGAAGCAAACTCTGAAAAAATTACTGTGAAGTGTCCTTCTGACATAGACAATAGAGTTTTTCTGCCACTTGAAAATAGTTTTTAGTCTTTGTCACACATTTTTTGATGTCAAGATTGTAATATTTATGAAATTTTTTATGAATTTTTTAGAAAATTTTGCTTTTTTTTTTTGGATATGATGTGTCTTTTTTTCTTGAATGTTTACTTGGATTGTTTTTTCAGAATAATATTAAAATGCTTCATTTGATACCCAATTTGTTTGTTTTTTCCAAATTTTACAAAAGTCTCAGGTGAAAAAAAGTCTGGCGGAAGGGAAAATTGGCGCTTTTTTTACTGTCGCGGGCTTAATATCTTGAGGTCCAATGAGGCAAAAATTTTCCCGACATTTTAGCTCAAATGGTTGTAATTTTCGCTTTTCCAGGTCACAAGCATGGGAAACCTTGCGGGGGTTTATAAAAATAGGAAAAAAATTGTTTCTGAAAAGGTCTTTCTGACACATGCTCCTTTCCCCGATCAACCCTTTGGGTGCAGTTTCCCATAGCTGTCGGCACCATCGCCCTGGTCTTGTCCTTCCTCCCATCGTAACCCAATCCAACTATTTTGGTACCCTGGTGCTTCCCCTGGTCAAGGTCTCTGGCCGGATTTGCCCTGGGCATCCTGCCTGGCCCCCTCAGCTTGTAGGAATGCTCAGACCAGGTACGACATGTCTGGAGAGAGGTGGGCCGGTCAGCGAATTAAGGTCCTGGAGGAATCAGAAGCCAAGGCAGCCGCAGCAGTGGGTGGAAACGGTCGAACCGGGATGCTTGCCCAGCGCCAGGTCCGGGACTGTGCATTTGTGTTTTTCTTCCTGCAGCTGGCCGGTCAAGGTACTGCATCCACAAGGTGGTGACAGGGACCCCAGCCTCTCCCGAGCAGGTCGGGCTACCAGTATGGCAGCCCTCCTGTTGCTCTGCCCTCTTTTCCTCTGAAGGGGCAGGTGTGTGAAAACACGACTCCTCCCGTCCCATACCCCAGGAATATGGGTGGACTTCTTTCAGCCTGGACCAGGAAACATCTGCTCCTGCAGCTCACGACTCTGCGCTTTTCAGACCCTTTTCATCATTTCTGCGGTCTGCTTTCTTCCAGCTTAGGCATTCTTCTTCCAAAACGTGCTTTGCTCTCTTTGCCTACTTTCACTTGTCTGTTATTGCGTTCTCATTTCTTGTCCACCCTGTCATAATCAATGCACTCTCCACCCCAACTTTGGGAATCCTTCTGGTAGTTACAAAAGAACTTCCGTTCTAAAGTAGAAATTTGCTGGCATGGACATGGTCACCACTGCACGTGTGCTCCTTCACGTGGCACAGATGGGGGTTTGGATGCAAGCAGTGGGATTTCTTGGTTCCTTGCAGAGAAGATCGTGTGAGGGCAGGCCGTTATTGTCAAAAACCCAAAGCCTGTCCATATTCTTCTCCACGAAATTCCTTTACTTGCGTTTTAGCTGCTCTGTCTCCCACCACTCCCTAAAAAACCTTCTTCCAAAAATTATCTATTCTTTGGTCACGGAACCGGGTCAATAACAAACCACTGGATGTGCAAAAATGGGCGTTTGAATTTTCTTTGTAACTGGGCAAGCACCATGGGGGTCAGATCTTGCGGGCCAATGTGCCTCTACTGGGTTTACCCCCGATGTCTAAAAATACAACCCTCCCGGATGCCCGATGAGTTTCTTTGGAGAAGGGGATTTCCCTCGTCAATTCACGCGCGATACGTAGGCACCTCACTCTCAAGCAAACCTCTCGTCCACCGCCAAAACAAAAGGGGGGCGGCCCAAACTTGGATCCAGAGCTTGTCTTAGTTGGCGGGGCTTTCGAACCCCCACTTGGTTTTACAAGGAGCAAAGCCATCCTGAAAAAGACGCGATTCAAGGAATTGATGATAGGTGCAAACTGAAAGCCATTACTTTCGCGGGGCTAAGCTTGTTTGTATAAAATATAAAAAAGTACCCATTTTTGCATCAGCAAGGAGAATTGCTCAAAAACCCTAAAAAACATTGAAGCGGACAAACCACCCTTTAAAAAATCAAAGTTTTACTAAGAAAAACCACCTTGCCAAATTCAAAATATCTAATTTCACTCTTCATTTGGATCCTATTAGCGTACCCTAAGTGTTCCATTGTTCACAACCATATAGTAAGACATGGGAATTCACAAGGCGACTTGAAGAATCCAAAAAATCTTTGTCCTCCTGTGCAACAGGTTACCGAGAAAACGGCCAAAAACCTCTTCCGCTGAAGCGAAATGTCCATAGCACCGCGGGATATTGCCAAATCCTGTTCGTAAGCAACAGAATAAATATACACAAATAGAAAATATTTATTATATATATATATATAGATATATATATAATATATAATATATATATATATATATTTATAATATATTATATATATATATGTATAATATAATATATATATATATATATATAATAAGATAATATATATATATATTATATTATATAAATTATAATATATATATTATATATATATATATATATATGATAATATATCTTATATATATAATATATTATATATGATATATATATATATATAGTATCCCCTCCCTTTTCAAATTTTCTGGGTACACCCACTGCATAATAGTATTGTTTTTAAAGTTTTGAAAACAGCCCATTAGTTTTTATTAATCCAGGAAATGGGGCTGGTTTGCACACCCCTTAAAACATACCTATATCTGCAATATACATTAGGAAAGTAAAACCATAAAAATTCCCAATCAGTTAATATAAACAGCGGGCAACACTGGTCATATACTCTAACGCGCGGCGCCGTGGAGTGCCGCCGATTGAGGCCTCCTGAGCAAATTCCCCCCCAAGCGGCACTACCGTCGTTTAACAATTCCGTTGGGGGCCGCCGGTAAGGACATGTACGGAGGGCCTCCGTCTTTGTGTTTGATGGGTTATCTCACCCATTAACCATCCTATCTATTCCCCCCACCTTTTATTAATTACAGTTACCCTTTCACCTTATTTTCTCTAACACAGAACCGAGGAAAGATACCGCAAGATAAACACTCATCTATTTCTGCCTCTACTTCAGCCACCTCATGGGTTTAACATAGGGTTGTCCTGGGCGGAGATATCTTCAGCTCCGATCCTTGTGTACATGATAATTTTCTGGCGCCATGGAGGATCCCCGGCAGCTCCTTAACCATTTTACCCTGGTCGTGGAATCGCTTCGGGAAGCACGCGATGCACCAATGTTGTTCTTCTATTTCCTGTCTGGGTCGGTATTGTCTCTTTTCTGCTTGAGTTTATCCCGAAGAGTGAAGTTATTAGCGGTTTTTTTTTGTTTGGGAGTTTTATGTTTTTGTTAGGGTTAGTGTGGGTATTTGTGGGTTGGTTTAATTGTTGGGGTTTTCTAGTGTTGTTTGTGTTAAAGATGTTCCATTATAATGGGCAGGTAAGGTAAGTATGTAGGTAATCCGTATTTTTTTTTTAGGGGGCGGGAGGCCTTTTCCTCGCAATACAAACTCAAGCAGCATATTAAATTAAAAATCTATCCCCCACTACTTTTTCCTATGTTGTCTTATTTTTTCCCATAACGCATCTAGTTGTTTTCGTGCCCCTATTAAAAAACAAGTCAATCAACAGTAGATTAGTAAAACGATTCCCTATTTTTTTTTCTTACTAGATCCTCATTCCCCCCAATTTATCTAAGTGTTTTCAGCCCTTACCCCCACTCTCCAAGCACAAATTCTATTAATGTTTTTCTTTATTTACAAACCATCAACAAGCATATTTCGTAACCTATTAACCACTTTTCCTACTGTTTTCCTTATTTTCACCCAATTATCCTAGTGGCTCCCCGTCACCTCTCCACGCGGAAACCAATTGATTTAATGTGGTTCTTCCAAATCTCGCCCTCCTACGACAGGGGGTACGGGGGGTGGACGGGTGGTGTATGGGACTCTGGCAACTTCAGGGGCAAGCTGACCCTCTCTGCATGCTATTCAGATCATAATTGCCCTTCACAGCAGCGAGGGAGCTCTTTCCGACGGAGGAGGTTCGAACGTTGGGTTATGGGGAACGGCCTTTATGATATCTAGGATTTAGTGCTGTGTTCGCCCCCTCCTTCCTCGTCAGAGTGCCTTTGCGTGCGTTTTTTTCTCTCCTGTGGGTGTTGGTTATGTTTGTACCTTGTATAAAGGACTGGTCAGGATGCTATTAAGGGACTGGGTGGTTAAGACTGGTTAAGGACTGGTAAAGGACTGGTTTAAGGGACTGGTAATTTAAGACTTTGGTAAGAACGGATGGAGGACTGGGGTTGGGTTTAGGTTTGCACTTGTATGGTAGGAAGGGAACTGGCCCCTAAGGTTGGAAAAATAAACTCTGAGAGTAACACTCTTCGAAATTGCCAGTTCTCATTAAAAAAATATATAAGGCCAAAATAATGAAGGAGATAGTCAAAGGTATTTCAGGTTGGATTTCTTCGTTTAAAAAAAGAATTTTTGAATGGAAGTCGTTAGGAAAACTAAATTTCTGTTATATTATCTTTCAACGAGGGTTTTTCGTGTTTGTCAGTGAAAGGGATGAAAGATACTTGTTAAAACTCTTGCATTAGTCAGAGGAACAGGATAGGGATGAGAGTGTGATGGTGTGCAGTTGATAATTAAAGAAAAGAAAAATTGGTCCTAGGCTCCCCCATGGCCTCCATTAGTTTACCTTCATTCTTCTCCCCTTGCAGCGCCCGAGCACGTGGAATGCGGCCGGCACCCTCTATACTATTTCGGGGGTTGCCGCCTCTCGCCTACCGCCCTCACCCTGATGCTGGCCGGAGAACTCGAGGCGCCCGCTTCTTTTACCGACCAACCGTGGCCAGCCTTGGAGCGACGGGGCCCTCCGAGTAAGGCTGGGGAGTAAAAGTAGGGGAAGGGTTGAGGGGGGAGAGGAGGAGAGGTGGAAATTGGAAGAGTGGGAAGGTGGGAAGAAGGGAGGAGGAAGGTGGGAAAGAGGGTGGAAAGATGGGAAAAAGGGGGAGAAAAATGGGTGGGAAAAAGGATAGAGAGACGAGGGAGGGAAGGGGAGGGTGAATGGGAAGGGTGGGAGGGGGAAGGTGGGAAGGAAGGGAGGAAAGATGGGGAAAAGGGAGTAAAAATTTGGGAAAGAGAAAGGGGATAGCAGAGAGGGGAAAGGAAGGTGGGAAGAAGGGGGGAAGAACATATGGATCTTGTTTTTACTCCCTCTGCAAATGTTTAAAGAACAAAAAAAAGGATGTGAAAAGGAAACCTTTATCGAAGTTCATATGAAGATTTACAAGGGGTTTGTGTAACCAGTAAGGGCTCTAGAGTGAACCCAGCCAAGGCGAAAGGACACGCAAACCTAGATGAAGTTAAAAACATTGAGATTAAACTAAAATGAGATTAAGGCAAGAAGTACAGAAAAGTTGACTGGATCACCATATTAGAGTACCGATGAAGTTGAGTGGAGCAAAAACTTAGCGGTTGTCAGGCATACGGGCGAAACAACGATAATAGAGAGCTTTTAAGGAGACGGTTAGGACCATTAATAGATAGGGAAAAGGAACAGGATACTTTTAGTAAACATGAGGTGGCCTTATATTATTGCTAAAAAAAAAAAACTCATGCAAAAAAAAAAACGCCTTATGTATTTTATGTTCTTGTTTCTCTCCTTCACAAGAAACGGAAGCTGCTGAGAAAATGGATTTGTTGGAGGTGGAAACGATTGATATGAAAAATTACCATCCCCCCCACCAAGACAAACCCGACCAAAGAAACCACCACATTACATCTGCCTCCCCACCCAACCCGTATGATGTTAGTGGTGATGACGACGAGGGGTGGTGGAAGTTTCTGCTCTCTCTTCTCTTCTCTATCTCTCTCTCTCTCTTCGCTCTCTCTCTTCTCTTCCTCTGTCTCTCTCTTCTCTTTCTCTCTCTCCTACCTTCCCTCTCTCTCTCCTCTTTCTCTCTCCTCTCTCTCTTCTCTCTCTCTCTCCTCTCGCTCGCTCGCTCCGCTCGCTCTCTCGCTCTCTCTCTCTCTTCTTCTCTCTCTCCGCTCATCTCTCCTCCTCTCCCTCTCTCTCTCTCTCTCCTCTTCTCTTCTCTCTCTCTCTCTCTCCTCTCTCTCTTCTTCTCTCTCACCCCCCCCCCCTCTCTCTCTCTCTCTCTCTTCCCTGGGCGGACAGGTAAAATAGTAACATACTAAAAGAACCAAATTCAAAATGGTGTATCAAGCCCATTTCGTGTTTACCTGGAGGTTTCTTGTAAAAAAAACAGTGTTGAGATGGAATTGGGGTTACATCTTTTCTCAGTAACATCAAACTTGAGTTATAAATCTAGTGAAAAAAAAAAGGATTCAGTAATAGTGGCCAATAAAGCATGATTACGGTTCTCGAAAAGATGAATATTGCAATGTTGTCTAATTTTTTCAATAAAATAAATCACCCCCCATTTACTATGACTAGAGGGAAGGGAAGGGGGAAAAAGGGGGAAAAACAAGGGATCTTTTTTTTACCCCCTCCTGCAAATGTTAAAGACAAAAAAAGGATGTGAATAACCTTATCGAAGTTCATATGAAGATACAAGGGTGTAACGTAGGGCTCAAGAGTGAAAAACAGGGGGACACGCAACCTAGATGCAAGTTAAATACTTTGAGTTTAAACTAAAAAATGGGCAAGAAGCAAAGTTGACTGGCTCACCACATTAAGTAAGCGATAGTGGGCAAACTTGGGTGTCAGGCATACGGGAAAAACATAAAGAGATTTTAAAGGAAGGTTAGCCCCTTTAAACACTGGAAACCCCAAAAAATTGTTTTGAAAATGCCCGGGGTTTTCCCAGCTGAATTAGACAAATTTTTTATGCTCTGAGCCCAAAAATACCTTGGTTTTTGCTAAATCAGGTCAGGTTTTTTTGCTACAAAATTTTTAAAAAAAAAATCGATTTTCGAAAAAAAAAAAAATTCTGCGGATCATCACCCTAAAAAAACCCCTGTTTTTTTTTTTCCGTTTTCCTCAAGAAAAAAATCGCGTACCCAAAATTCTTCAGTTTTATTTACCCATAAAATTTTGATAAGCAAAATTTCATAAATTAGTATAAGAATGAGCGTTACGTACAAAAAGTTCAGAGTTCACGGCATAATCGGCGTTTCTTCGATTCCCGTGTGTGAGCAGTCGGGTTGTCTCTTTTCACGACCAGCAGGTAGTCCGCCATCTGACTGCGCCCCCACCTCCCCGGGTACCTCCCCTCCTTTGGCGCATGTCCTGATGGAACTTTCCCCCCTGCTCGTCGCTCTCGCCCAAGGGTTTTCGGGAAACTTCTCCATTTTGAGAACGGGAAGTGCATCTTAATACTCATAAAACACCCATTTTTTTGGAAGGGCCCTCTATCAGCTGCTGACGAGTCTGGGGGGTTTTGCTGCCTTCGTTTTCCCCCAGGAAGTTGTTCACCACCTGCACAAACGTTTTCCCAAACGCGGCGCACTCTAGCTGTTCAGGATTTTTGGGAAAACTCTGGTTTTTTATGAGCTGCCGTATCTGTGGGCCATCGAAAATCCCGGCCTTTCAGCTTCTCAATGGTCACCAGGAAAGGTCGGCACAGGTTTGAAGCACCTCCCATCCTTGTCCGAGCGCGCGTGAACTGTTTCTTTAAACCCCAAAGCTTCAATGTAGGGGTGGGATAAATTTCTTCTCCCGTCAACAAAGGTTCTTTATGATGTTTCCGCCCCGGTACAAACTGCTCTCGCCCCGGGGCCCTTTTTCTTTCATAGTGCTGGGCTCTGTCTCGATGTCCAATGCAAAAAAAGATGGGTACTTCGTGAACCCCGGGACTGCTGACCAAGTAAAAGTTCCCCACTTCAAGTCGACGCAGATGACCCTTGGTGCTGCTCTTTTGGGATTTTGTCGAGCACGTACTTCACGTTTCATATTTTCTTTGAGATTTTGGAGTGGCAAGAGGGGTTTGGGGCAACTGGTTCCCGTTGTGGGGGAGCACACACTTCAAAGAGCGCTTACGCCCGTCAAAAGAAGAGTCGCCCCAATCCTCGGGTCGTATTGAGGAGCGCCCAGTTTTTCAAGAAGACCGGCGACTCCGGGAGTCACGAGTCTTCCTCCTGGCAGAAGTAGCCCCTGTAGGCCTCATGCCTTCTACAAAGAAGTGATCGCGCGTCCTTTCCAAGTAGATTTTTCTCTTTGATTGGGGGGCCAACAGCTCGGAGGAAATCTTCGCAAGCTGAGATCCCGAACCAGATCATTAAGCTCAATTGTGAAAAAGGGGTGCGGGGCTATCTTTGCTTTATACTCTTCTTTTTATTCCTCGCTCGGGCTGTCGGGGCTCGTCGTCGCGTCGGGAAGCTCTGTGAAAGCGGGGACAGGGGTTTTTTTCGCAGTGAGCCAGTGGACGGGGGGCAGATGGAAGGTCGGGGGTCTGGGGGGCTGGCCGATTCTTCGGTTGATGCCATTTTATTGATGGCGCAGAATAACAACCGGCATGGTCAAACGGCTCCCTCCAAACCATCGGGAAACCCAAACTTCGTGAAATTTTCGCGCCCTTCGTCCCCCGCCGGAGGGATTTTCCCCGACGTTCCCCTTTCCACCCCTGTGCGGTGCCCGGGCTTATCTTGGGCACCCAGTTGACTTAAAGTAAGCCCCTAGGCGCGCTTCACAAATCCGTGATGTTTTTTCCTGTCCCCTGACGGTGTATTTTTCCGCAGATGTAGCAGAAAAAGTCAGGGTTATTCCTGCATGACCCTCGCGCCGAGCCTCCCCAAAAAACTGAAAGAAAAAGAAAGATGCAGCTGAGTGTCAGACAATGAAAATTTTTGAATTTTAGAATTTAGAAAATTTTGAATGGAGTAATGGGGGGGGACAGGGATTTATTTTATTGGCTAATTTTGGAATTCCCCTTTTTTTCGTGTCTGTGCATTGTAATTCGATATATTCTTTTAGAAAAAAAGATTGAATCAAAAACCCCCCGAATTACATATGTATAGCTCGTCAGGTAGGGCCCATGGGTGTATCTCAAAAAAATTTACCATAGAGCAAAATCATGTGATATTCGGCTCAAAACACCTAAATTGTCTAAATCAACTGAGAAACCCTGACTTTTTTTTGGGTGTTACCCCGGGAAAAAGATGGAAAGACAGATACTTTAGAAAATCCTTATGATTTTGTTCTTGTTTTTTCCTCCTTTACAGAAACGAAGCGCTAGAAAAAGGTTTGTTGGAGGGAACGATGATATGAAAATTACCACACCCCCCACCATGACCAACACCATTTCATCTGCCCCCCCACCACCCGTAGTGTAGTGGGATGACGACGAGGGGGGAAGTTTTTTTTTTTTTTTTCCTTCTCCCTTTTTCCCCTCTCTTCTTTTCTCCCCACCAACAACAAACAACCAAACATAAACAATCAAACAACACCACCACCTATTCCACACCAACAACCCCCCAACAACTAACAACACCACCACCACACACAATAACAACAACAAACAACTTAATCACAACACAACAACAAACAACAACACCAACTAAAAACAACAACCAACAACAACAACCTAACACAACACCACCACCAACAACAACATTATCACAACCACTATACCACCTACAACAAACAACACCACCACCACACACACCACCAACAACAACATACAACATAACACCACACCAACACAATCATCACACCACAATAAATACAAGCAACACCAATCCACCTACCAAACAAACACAACACTAACATACACCACCACCACCACCACTCACCAAAACAACATACAAACAACACCTGACTATACCACTACAACACCACCACCTACAACATACACAACCCAACACCACCAATCCACCTACCACCAACAACAAACAACAAACAACAACAACACCACCACCACCTTACCACCAACAACAACATAATAACTACCTATCCTACCAACAACAAACAACGAACAACAACAACATACAACAACAACACCACCACCACCACCAATCAACAACAACAACATATCAAAACTAACAACACCACCATCCAACCAACATACAAACCTACCACCACCCACAACAACTAAAACAACCACATATATCCACCACCACCACTCACCAACTATATCAACAACAACAATATACACCTACCATCCAACAACAACATCACCACAATTAATAACAACAAACAACACAACCAAAACACTAACACTAAAAACACCACCACCACCAACATATCAACAACAACAACAACAAATCAACACCATACCATCCACCACCAACAACAACACAGCAACAACACCCACCACCACCACCATCCACCACCACTCAACAGACCAAAAACAACAACAACAACAATCAATCAACAACACCAACATAATTAACACCACCACCAACAAACAACATCGACCACAATTAATAAACAACATACACCAAAAGCCAACAAACTAATTACACAAGCTTTTACTCTAACAACACACCACATCACCACACAAACAACAACATACAACACCAACCACCACGCACAACAACAGCAACAACTATCCTACCACCTACCCACCACCACCAACAACAACATAACATACACACCACAACAACTAAACAACAACAATAACATCCTATCCAACAACAACAACTATCACCACAATAATACACAACAACACCACCACCAACAAACACGAATCACTAACAACACCAACCATCCACCATAGCACCAACAACAACAAACAACACCTATCCACCCATAATCCACAGCTACTAAAAAACACACCACCATCACCATCCAAACAACAACACAACACCACCACCACCACTCACCAACAAACAACAATAGAACACCTAACCACCACCAACAACAACAACAACATACAACAACAACACCACAACAAATAACAACAAACAACAACAACAACAACCTACACCACCACCAACAACTATACAACAACAACATCCACCACCATCCAACAATATACAACTAACATACAACAACATTACACCAACAATAACAACAACTAACAACAAACTAAACACTCAGCCCACTCACCACCTACCACCAACAATACTAACTAACACCTACCCCTAACAAAACACAAACACTTAGACAAACCATTCCACCACCACCACCAACACACACAACAACAATCAAAACACCACCTACCACACCCCACTAACAACAAATATAAACACCACCACCACCACCAACAACAACAAATATTACTAACATACAACAACCAAACACCACCACCACCAACAACTAACATACAACACACCACACCACCAACAACAACAACAACACCACCACCACAACAAATCAACAACAACAGCCGATCAGCGATTTTTCAGTTTTTGAATGCGATATTAACCGCATTAAAACCTACACGATGAAAGGTGTAGCACTCTCTTGTTTTTTTGATTACACTAAAGGTGTAGTCACGCCTCATTCTTAATATGTTGTAAGCCAAATTTGTAATCCGATCAATCCCGGTTTTTTAAAGAGGGGACAATTAGTGCGGTAATAAAACACTACATATATGAGTATTACGACAACCTTGCGCAATGAACTGGGAAAAGTTAACCTTGGCACCCACCGCTGGTGCCTACCACCATTCGCCGCCATTACGTGCACCATACCACATTCACCTAGCCTATGCCCTTAGCCGCCTTACAGGACTAACCACCACTCCCTCAAATAAAATATCAAGCCTTGTCAAATTCATCAACCCATCTACCACTTTGCTGATGTATAATTATAGTTTAGGTCTAAACAGTTAGGGTATTCATGCAGTCTAAATATTTCTTGTGTAGTGTTAATATAGTCAAGGTTGTAGTTCACTCAATTTATTTTACCTATAATTTCAATCAGTTGGTTGCCCCGCAGAAGAGGATTATCTTTGGGATATGTACAAATGGTTAGCCGTTGTTGGTTGTGCACAGGCTTATGCCCTCAGCTCCGACTGGCGGTGGAAGGTGTGGAACTAGGGCCTCTTTCTGGGCACCCGGCACGGTCGTGTGATTTTATTTGACACAGTACGCTCCGTCTAAATGAATGTACTTAGTGGCTCATGACCTCACAGTGCTCTTTTTACTGCTGTTGATTGGGGTAACGATATTATAGCCATCAGTTTCTTACGTCTGGCCCCTTTGGTTAAACAACCATGACTTGGCCGCCTTACTTTCGGGCCTCCTCCGCCGTCTACTGCCCCGCCGTTGTTCACAGACGTACACGGCACACTGGCCTGCATTGACGTAATTGTCTACTCCATCCGTCTCAACAATGTTTGCGAAAGTTGTTTATTAAATACAGTGGTGGTTTATGGTTTAGGCCATGGTTTTCTCACTACTTGGTAGGCGGGTCAACTCCAACTGCAACATCCTCCCTTAGGATTAAAATCATTAAATTAGGGAACCCTAAACTCGTAAATTTGTACCAACCTTGTTTTTTTTTTTTTTTTTTTTCTTCATTTCATCTAATCATCAATTAAACTCATGGCGGAAGGGGGCTAAAATCATTAACGCTAAATTTTAGGATGGCTTACAACGAATATATAAAAGTGTGAGGGGAATGCTAGCTGAGTTAACTATTCCTATTGACTATTAATAGTTAAATACAGGGTGTCTGTGGTAATGTTAAAAACTAAATGGGGATGTAATATGAAGTGGCTTACTTTCTAATTCTATTAGAAGCAGGTGGATAATAAAAATAATCAATTATTTGAGACCAAGTATGATCAAGAATGGTGAAAAATACATGGAAACGGTTATCAAATATGAGATCTCATTCTGCGTGATCAGAAAACCCACATCCAAAGCTCTTTTTATCCCCAACTTAAATTACGAGATTTCCCATTGCCCCATTTTGAAGAGGAATATAAATGTGGTATTCTTTATGATCGGATTAATTCAAATTTGATTGATGATGGGGGACTTGTATTTAACAGAGGTGCATAAATTTAACCTATTTCTTTAGGTCAGTTGAGAGGTTCATGCATATCTGCTGGGTAAAGGAATTAACAGATAAGAAAATTGTGCCAATTATAATTTGTGTGCACTCAAGGTTCTTAAGATTGATAATATGAAGATAAAAGATCAGATAATACAGAATCTTTTCCTGTCCAAGTTCATGGATCTATTCCTGAAACCCTTCTCACATCCACAGAGAATTGGGAAAAGTTCAGAATAAACTTATAATTGCCACACTAAGAAGCCATTGAACTTCTATATAAGCCCTTGATCCAGTAGTCAGAATGGTTATGGTCCAGTTTCATGATATGGAGACAAATTACCAACCAGGAGCGAGACCCGCTTAAATCAGATTGGTTACAATAGTAATACTTCACGTCAAGCAAAAGGATGACTTAGGTATTATGTTAAAAGTGCAAACATTTGCAAGGTATTGAGCAGTGACCACCCCCACAGGGAGGATTGAGGTGATAATGACATAGTGGATCCTAGAATGGTAATCAGCGATATCAGCACCTTCGATTTGCCATATTCGTTGTTTTAAAGGAGCTCCTCATTGTGGTGGGTCAGTTTTTATCCCTGCTCCTACTAAAGTTTATACGATGGGAAGAAAAACCGGTAGATACGTTTCAAAACTAGACCAGCCCCGGTAAACCACCACCTAAGACCTACTTCAAATGAAACAGGTGCCTTCCTAAATAAGGGTATTACCAGTGAAGTCAGAAAAAATGTGCTTTGTCTTTCGAACTTTATTTGCGCTGAGCAAGAACATCCACCCTCCATTGTAATATTATACCCAGATTTGTTCCACTAGGCTCAAATAAAAAAGGGGTTAATAGGATCTGGGAAACTGCCATAACCTGTCCTTAGTCGATGAATACATTGCTCCATAAATTTACAAGCTGTCCTATTAGTCTGGTGTTACTTGTAATGAGAAGAAAGGTAAGAAAATCCATCTATCACATATATATCCTTAGGTCCTATTGGTGATTTGATGTGAATAACAGACCCTACGGTCGTTAAAATGGCAGTAACTAAATAGGGTTAGTTTCATTACCGTGCTCCCTACGGCAAAATTCAGTGGTGGAGCCTTCGCCGTACAATGGTAACTCAGCCCCATTTGTGAAATACAATGGTTGACAGTGACCATATTAGTGCTGTTTTGACACCGTGCTCAGCACACATTATTAGATTTAGCACAAAAGACATTTATTGTCGGAAGAGATTTATGTTTGTGATTCTATTATCTAAACGTACCTATAATAGCAAGTGTGAACCTTAGCCATTTAGGGTCCTTTCTGTAGGTTGTTATTTGCCAAAAAGAAGTCAATATAAGTAGTCTTTGCTAATTGTTCGTACCACTGTAGTTCAATTATTATGGGAAATTTATTTTTTTTTTTTTTTTTTGGGAAATTTATACATAAGGCTAGGAGCTGGTTACCCTGTCGTAGTTTAGGTTAATATCAATAATAATAATACGAGCGGTGTGTGTGAAAGTTCTTTCTCTTATCACCTCTATACAATTCTTTCTTTCTCTCTTTATCTCATTTCTATCCCTTCTCCTCTCTTTCCTCTCTTCGTTCTCTTACTCTCTTCTCTTATCTTTCTGTTCTTCTCTCGTTCCTCTTAGTTTCTCTCTCTCTCTATATCTCTCCTCTCTCTCTTTCTCTCTTCTCTCTCTCTCCTTTCCTCTCTTCTCCTCTCTACTCGTTCTCTTCTACTCTCTCTCTCTCTCTCTCTCTCCTCTCTCTATCTCTCTCTCTCTGTCTCTCTCCTCTCCTCTCTATCTCTCTCTTCTCTCTCTTATCTCTCTTCTCCTCTCTCGCATGTCTCTCTCTCTCTCTCTCTCTCTCTCTCTCTCGTCTCTCTCTCGTCGATCTCCTCTCTTCTCTCTCTCGTCATCTAGTCATGGGACATTTAACGTTACACTTCGCTCTCTCTCTCTCTCTCTCTCTCTCTCTCTCCTCGCTCTCAGATCTCCCTCTCTCTCTCTTCTCTCCTCTGGGCTGGGAGACCAGGTAAAAATAGTACACATACTAAAAGAACAATTCAAATTGTGTATCAGCCATATCGTGTTACTTGGAGTTCTGTAACACGTTTTGAGATAGAAGTGGGCTACATCTTTGTTTCAGTAAAATCAACTTGAGTTATAATGAGTGAAAAAAGCTTCATGTAATGTAGTGGCCAATAAGCCTGGTACGGTTCTCGAAAATGGATGAATGAATTGCATAGTTGTTTTGGTCGTAATTTTTCAATAAAATAATCAAATACTATGACTTTTTGTTCTATACGAATCCAATACTCTATGATGTCTTTATTGCTTTCCTGACCTAAAAAACATTACATTTAGAAACCAAGAACAAATATTCTATAGCGATTAAATGAGTGAAGATATGACAAATCTAGTTTTCACGGCTTGCCTATCTCTGTGATTTGCCCCCGGCTGAGTTTAGCCCGCAATTTTGCGAGGGACCTGGGGGTCTTTGTTCAGTATCCTCAAATATTTAAAAACCACACTTCAACCCTTGATCAGAAGAAAAATTAGTCAGGGCTCAATGGTAGGTTGCCTCTACTATAAGTGATGTCCTTAATTAACGACAGGATATAACTTACCGTATAAGTGTTTAAGACTTTTTAAGTAAACCCTGGAAAGTAACTGAAGTTGTTATTGTCAAGCTTTGTAAACGTGAAATGATCCTGTTCACGTGGTATTTACTTCTTTATGAGCGTAAAGTTGAGTTAAGTGTGAAGGCGTTTGGAGTTCAGGTTTGTGACGTGTTTCATGCATGGGGCACTATGAGGGACGTGATATAGGATCTGTACTATATAGCTTTCACATAAAACTAAATACCACATATAATTTTTTTTTCATAATAAGCATAATAGGTAATGAAAAACGAGATTATTCTATGAGGATAGATTTCACTTGCACTAGGTTTATTAACGACATTCCATTCATACCTCATATTTATGATGTATACAGAATGTGTCATCATTTTCACTGTAATGAGAAACGAAATGAACTTAACCTATTGTTTAGATGTTATTACTTTATATATCTTCCTTACCACCAGCACCAGGCCCCACCACCACCACCACACACAATCAACAACCTAACACCGCCACCACAACAATAACACCACCACCAACAACAACTATTCACCACAATAATAACACATACACCTATACCATAACCAAAGCAAACACAACATCTAACAAACACAACACCACCACCACCACCACATCCCAACAACAACAACACCACCACAACAATAACACACACCAAAACAACATCACCACAATAATAACAACACCACCACCACCAATACAAACACAACACCTCAACAACACATACCACTATCCACCCAACAACAACAACACACAACAAACAACACCACCACCAACAACAACAACAACAACACCACACACACCTACACAACAAACAACTAGGGTTTCTGGGTGGCGATGGGGATGGTACTGCCTCGCCGACCCACCAAAACCCTTGCGTTGCCTCAGAAAAATATTCATTGTATTTTCTTTACACTCTATCTCTTACACAAGATAGACCTATTTTGTTTGCATCTGTAAATTCAGGCAGGATTTGGTCAACAACAACACGCCATTCATAACTCAATAGGGTTAAAATGAAAGTCATAAACTGGACTATCACAAGAGGAGGCGGACTTTTTAGTGTTTCAGTGCATTGAAATGTTGTACTCCTGACCGATAGAAAAAGCTACCAGATAATATTTATGAAAGATGAGCCTACCATGAGTGTTCATATAACATATGCGTATATACATGAGCATAAAAAAATTACAGTTAAGGACTACACTAAATGTGAAGATAATTGAGGAAAGTATAAAAGAGTGTATAAACATTATTTCTTGCTTATTTTGCTTCAACTCGCTCTAACTCCATACGTTTTGGTCACATTCAATTTTCAAGAACTGTTTCAAAATCCTTATACTTTTTCGCTTCCTGTGGTATGTAGCACGTACCAATAAGGAAAAGAGTAGGTGGTCAAAATGGCTGAGAAAGTTAAACTGTTTCAAACTGGTGCCGTGACGGGTGGAGGCCTCTGATAGCTCTCCCGAAAACAGTCTCTCCTACATAGGGAGCAATGCTCACCCGTCACTGTGCCAGTTTGCAGTAGTAGTTTTAACTTTCTTAGCCATTTTGACCAACTACTTTTTTCCTTATTGGTACGTGCTACATACCACAGGAAGCGGAAAAGTATAAGGATGCCTGTGTCTTCTCCGGAGCAAAGTTCACCTGCCAACGTGTACCCCACTCCTGTATAACACTCAGCTGCTGATTGACCTCATCAGCAGCACGCCCACTGTCATGTCGCGGGTAGGAGCAGGAGAGAGTACAGTCATCAGCGTAAGCCGAGACTGCTGGCAGCTGCTGCAGAAGATCGTCCACGTAGATGTTCCACAGGACTGGCCCCAGCACAGAGCCCTGTGGGACTGATGCTTCCACTGGCAGGGACTCAGAGGCCTGCCCGTTAATGACGACCTGGAGGGTTCTTCTCTGCAGGTAGTTCCCCAGGAGCAGCAGAAGGTCACCCTGGATGGCTCTTGCTCGGAGTTTTTCGAGAAGGCCTCCGTGCCACACCCTGTCAAAGGCACCCGCTATGTCAAGGGCCACCACGACAGTGTCCTGGCCGTCATCCAGGGCGTCCTGCCAGTTTCGGGTTAGGAGCATCAGCAGGTCAGAGGTGGACCGTCCAGGTCTGAACCCAAACTGTTGGTCCGAGAGGAGGTAGTTGTCGCTGAGGTGACGACAGATTACCTCTGCCACGATCCTCACGAACACTTTCCCCACCACAGACAGCAAGGAGATGGGCCTGTAGTTTTTGGGGTCAGATCTGGAACTCCTCTTGTGAACAGGAACCACTCGAGCCTCCTTCCACGCTGCAGGCCAGATGTTTTCCTGCAGGCAGGCAGTGAAGACTGTGGTGAGAGGGACAGACAGCTCCCGGGCGCACTGTTTTAACAAATGCGGGCTGACGTCATCAGGGCCAGTGGCTTTTTTGGTGTCGAGCCCTCGCAGGATGTACTCGACCTGTGCCTGCGTCACCTCCACCTTGTAGACTGTCTCTTCACACTGCTGCTCCAGACGAGGCGGGGGCTGCCGGGGGGCCTCCACATTCACCTTTGCAGAGAAGAGATTAGCCAGCAGCTGAGCCTTCTCCTTGCTGCTGACAGCCGCTGTTCCGTCCTGCTTGGTGAGGGGAGGAATTGAATCTTGGCGGCTGATTCCCTGTTTTTCCTTAACCAGGGACCACCAAGTCTTGTTTCCCACGCCTGGGCCTCGTAGTTTGCGGCACAAGTCCTCCTCCCACTTTTTTATGGCCCATTTGCTGGACACCACCATCCTCCTGCAGGCCGCCTGGTGCAGGTCCTTGTTGCGCCGAGTCGGGTTCCGCTTGAAGCGGAGCCACGCTGAGTACTTGGCCTCGGCAGCAACACGGCAACGGTAGCCAAACCATGGCTGATCCGTGGGCTTGGTGGTGCAGTCGCGGTGTGGCACATGGCGTCTCTGAAGGGCCAGGAGGCGGGAAGTAAGGGCACGCGACATATTATCCGCCCCGTCCCGCAGCAAAGTACCCCACGCCGTGTGACTCAGGTCACGGCGCATGGAGGCCCAGTCCGCCTTATCCCACAACCAGACAGTACGAGAGGTGGCCTCGTCCCGAGCCACGCCTATATCTATCTGTGTTAAGACAGCGTGGTGGTCAGAGCTGCCCACTAATCCTAGCTGGTGACAGCAGAGTGTGTCCCCCTGGAGGTCAGAGATGACAGGGTCCAGTGTCCCCCCCCGCTCGTGTGTAGGGAAGGTCACGTGGTCCGTCAAGCCCTGCACAGTGAGGAGGCTCTCATAGGCATGCTGTTCCAGGTGGTGGTTGAGGTCGCCCACCACCAAGACGTGCCTGCAGCGGTGCTACAACATCAGGTCGTCCAGGGCCCCAGTGAGGTACTGGAGTGAGGCGGGTCCCTGACGTGGCGGGCGATACATGGCGCACAGCAGGATGGCTGATCGATCAGCCATCACTACCCGGAAGAACATCACCTCCATATGGGGAGGGACCACATCGAGGTGCTGGGCTTGCACTCCTTCCTTGAAGCAGACAGCCACACCGCCACCTGCTCGCTCAGGGCGGTCCCTCCTGTTCCATTGGGTGTAGCCACGTATCTTGCCGAACGTGGGCTCAACCTCGTTGTTGAGCCAGGTCTCCGTCGCCACAGCTACGTCAGCACTATGTCATAGTACACAGATGTGGGTCAGGTCTCCGATGTTCGTTCGGAGACCACGGACATTGGCGGAGATAATCTTTAATGTATGGCTTGGACGTTCTGGCCGTACCATGATGGATGGGGGAGAGCGTCAGGGGCCTGGTGTCCGGGGTGATAGAAGTTTAAAGGGCCCGGCTGAGGATATCGATGGGGGGGAGGGCTCCACTGCCGGCCCTGGCTAAGACCCCAGGCACCAAGCTGCGACAAAAGTGGGCTGGGCTGTGGTGGCCCCACCTCACCACCCCACCTTTAACAACGAAGCCACTGTGCCACCCATGAAGGTAGTGTGCGAGGTGGTCTTGTAGTACTCCCATACTACTTGCATGGTGCCACCCCAACGTAGCAAAACTTATACCCACAAACCCGAAAGACCTACATATATTGATATCACCATGCTATGAGATCAGTTTAATTCTCATCATGAAAATAATAACGGGAAAGAAACCCATATACTATGTGCACCTTAGAATGGACCGACGTTACTCCCAGGAATCTCAAAATATTTCCATGGGATGATTTATCTCTACTAGGCAGTAGAGCTGTGGGCTCCCTTAGCCCACAGCAAGATGGCTGACTGACAGTTCACTGGCTTCAACCCGCGCGGCTCAGGGCGCCTCCACCCATACTACCTCCATGGGTGGCTGGGTCTGCTGTTTGTGCAGAATGTGGGGTAGCACAGGTGTCCATGTATGCTTTTCTATGTACTTTGATACTATGTCCCCTAATGTGCCTGTACTTTGTTCTTTTTTATTGTTTTGTTTCTGCTCTAGTACTTAGGTTTCCTCCTTGGCTTGTTCTTATCGCTTTGTTTTTTGTCTGTATGCCTCCGGGCGAGAATACAATTATTATTATTATTATCATTCTAGCTACATATAATATAAAACACTTTTCTTTATTCTTTTTTTTCTTTTTGACCTCGCTTCAAGACTTCAAGCAGGGGGTGAACAGCTGGTTGATGGCCTAGATTATTAAATATAAAATGCATGTTTTATATTATGCTATAGTAGCTATGTAGCTATAATAATAATAATAATAATAATAATAATAATTTTATTCGCGCCCGGAGGCATACAGACAAAAAACAAAGCGATATATGTGCTATCTATCTGCTATCTATGTGCTATATATGTGCTATCAGGTGTATGCTTGGCAGCATACACCTGACACACATTGATAAGGTCCTGCAACGCATCCGCAGTGGGTGCAAGCAGTACCATATCATCAGCATAGCTCAGTCAGTTGATGTACCCATCATGTATGTGGCAGCCGATACCTGTATCACGAAGGTTGGCACTGAGATCATCCGTGTACACATTGTACAGGTAGGGGGATAAAATCCCCCCCTGCCGAATACCATTGGCAGTACTGAAGGACAGCGAGCAGGAATTACCCTACATAACAGTAAATTCCTGGGTAGTGTACCAGTACATTAATAAATTATCAATGTACCCAGGTGTACCCCTGACGAAAAGTTTATGAAAGAGCTTCCAGTAATTCACTCTGTCAAACGCCTTTCTGGCATCGAATCACAGATAACAGGGTGTTAGATGTGCCCTTTAGTGTAAACTTAGAGCTTAGCTCTTACTAATACAGATGTCTAAACATGTTTTAAATCATAAGAGAGAATAGAGAGAGAGAAGGAGACAGAGAGAGAGCAGAGAGTGAGAGAAGGACGAACGCTTAGAGAAGAGAGAGAGAGAGAGAGAGAGAGAGAGAGAGAGGAATACGCAGGCCGATGAAGCTTAGGAAGTCGATCCGGGGAGAGAGCGAGAGAGAGAGAGAGAGAGAGGAGAGAGAGACGAGGGAGAGAGAGAGAGATACAAGAGATGATCGAGAGTTTCCGAGAGACATGACAGACCGAGAGAGGAGAGGGAAGAACGAGTGATTGAGAGAGACGCAGAGAGAGAGCCGAGAGAGAAAGAGAGAGAGACAGATGAGAGACCGAGAGCAGAGAGGAGTGATACGAGAGGAGGGAGAGAGGGACAGTTTAGAAGAGAGAGGAAATGAGAGAGAGAGAGAAAGATGGGTTGAGAGAGAGAATTTCGGAGTGTATCGCACAGGAGAGGCAAGTGTACGTCAGGCTCTGCAACGAAGCTTGGAAGAAAAGATGACAGTCAGTTTGAGAGTCTGCATCAGCGGGTCGAACAGGGAAAGGAGCTGGTAATCACCTAGGAGCGTGAAGACAGAGATAGAGAGAGAAGAGATGAAGTAGATTAGAGAGAGGGATGAGAGACAGAGAGTATGGAGGAGAGATGAGTGCAGAGGAGTTAGAGAATAATATGGTGAGGGATGTGATGTGGGATGGACAAACACGGTTCCCTCAGTCTCCTCTTCCATCTAGAATGGATAGGATGACAGGATAATTTTGAAAGGGAGAAGTAATCTTGGGGTTGAAGAGAGGAGAGAGAGAGGGAGAATGAGAGATGCGAGAGAGAGAGAGACTGAGGAGGAGAAGAGAGATGAGAGAGAGTGAGAAGAGAGATGAGTCAAAAAGTACGAGTCCCATAACATATTTTACTGTAGATTAGGTGTCGGGGTGCCTTTTTATAGGTGATCTGTTTAACTGGGGTAAATTGTCAATAAAAATTTAGAGATCGGATCACACACCTAGGGTTTTTTAATGGTACGTAGGGTGTCGTTATTGTGGCAAGCCTTTGACTGGGTCGTTACCCGGAAATATTTCAGTTCTAACTAATTTATATTATAGTTTTGGTGCACGGCATCGAAACAGCCGCAGACGTAGCGGACGTCTCTACCCCACCTATCGAGAAAGTGGAGATGGGTAGTGTAAATTGGTGTTACGCTATGAGTCACGCTTCCGTCTCTAATCGGATATAAGATTTGTAACTGTCTGATAGGTCCTGCCTGGAAACAGGCGTGCAGGAATCTGTCATCATTAGGGTACTAAACTGGGTTTGCTGAGGACCATAGTGAAACAAATCCGGAATTTTAAACTGGTAAGAAGTGGGGGGTGTGCGACTACTAAGGGTCTTGAAAAAGGTAAAACCTGGCAACCATTTTGTAGAGCAGGTATACGTTGTAAACCTTCAGCAATAGAGACCATTAAAAGAAAAGTCCCAAGTTGGACCGATGTCTTTAGTCTTTTGCTGAGGAGCTTCCTCTGAACATATAGCCAAGGTTCATTAAAATCCGCTTCTAGGATCTTTCTATTTAATATAAATGACCTTGCCCCAAACCAGACTGCTCTCGAGGCCAACAATCGCAGATCATCTCTCTGAAACAAGCTAATTTGATGACTATAAAGATCAATCCACATGTCAACTAACTCGACATTAATATTGTTCACTCCCTTTTACGATTTTGTGAGGGATAATTTTAAATTGAAATCCTAAGTTTCGTTTAATTATTGTTACTTTGGTGTCTTCATAAGCATTTTTTTTCCCTTCTCTCTTCTATGATTACGATATTTCAACAACTTGTTACTGTATCTTCCTTTTAGTTATGTACCTATATATTTTTTGTAAGATAGGTTCCCTCAGGCCCGTTCTTATGCGAACTACGCGGTTGCATAGGGCCCCCGAAGCCACAGAGGGGCCCCCAAACTGCCATTATTTGCTTCTTTCTTTAATCTAGTCTCTTTTCCTTTTAAAGTGCACCAGATTGATGCATTTAAATATTAAAGGCGTGCCCCCGGACCACCTTAAAAGGGCTTGTAATCTCCCCCACCATAGTTTAACGAAATAGGCCCCAAACAGCATTTCGCTAAAAGGCTAGAAACGGCACTGGGTTCCCTGCAATGCTAGGAAGCACATCTGAAATTAGAATATTACAAAAAATAGTCTGCTACTTTTATATAAACCTTCAATACTAGAAAAAGTATTCGTAACTTTATATTTCTCATTTTGACCTTGCGGTGTACGCGTGTGTGTTAACAAGTCATGCTTGTATATAAATTGTTGACATCATGCTATATAGCCTGGCCATGACTAGGCTCCATTACCAGAGCCATCTGACACCGATACCGTTGTCAGATGTCCTCCATTACATAGCAATACCGTTGTCAGATGTCCTCCATTACATAACGATACCGTTGTCAGATGTCCTCCCATTACATAACAATACCGGTGTCAGATGTCCTCCATTACATAACAATACCGTTGTCAGATGTCCTCCATTACATAACGATACTGTTGTCAGACGTCCCCCATTACATAACAATACCGGTGTCAGATGTCCCCCCATTACATAACAATACCGGTGTCAGATGTCCCCCATTACATAACAATACCGTTGTCAGATGTCCTCCATTACATAACAATACCGTGTCAGATGTCCCCCATTACATAACAATACCGTTGTCAGATGTCCTCCATTACATAACGATACCGGTGTCAGATGTCCCCCATTACATAACAATACCGTTGTCAGATGTCCCCCATTACATAACAATACCGTTGTCAGATGTCCTCCATTACATAACAATACCGGTGTCAGATGTCCCCCATTACATAACAATACCGTTGTCAGATGTCCTCCATTACATAACGGTACCGGTGTCAGATGTCCCCCATTACATAACAATACCGGTGTCAGATGTCCCCCATTACATAACAATACCGTTGTCAGATGTCCTCCATTACATAACAATACCGGTGTCAGATGTCCCCCCATTACATAACAATACCGTTGTCAGATGTCCTCCATTACATAACGATACCGTTGTCAGATGTCCCCATTACATAACAATACCGTGTCAGATGTCCTCCATTACATAACGATACCGTGTCAGATGTCCCCCCCTTATATAACGGTACCGGTGTCAGATGTCCTCCCATTACTAGCGATACGTAGCAGGTGTCCTATTTACAATATATCACTGGATTGCACTACCGGAGGAATTGGTTGTGTGTGTGTGTGTGTTATTCATCTAGTTGTATTCATTTAGTTTGTATTTACAGGACCTAAGCTAAACATCGTGTGGCCTCGTCTCCATAGCTACATTTTTAATTTGCTTGCTTAGTGCTTATGTTGGCCCAAGCCACCACCAGGGAGGGGTCACAAACCGCGGTAACACTCGGTCTACCCATCACTGCTGGGTGGAAGGCTGGGTATTAAGGAGGCCGCCATCTTTCTCCGCTCCGCCGGGATATATATATATATATATAATATAAAAATATATATTATTATAATAAATTTAATATTTATNATCTTGCAGTCTCAAATTACAACTGCGTTTTTTTTTTTTCCGGGCGACCCGGGGGACGACGACGGCGGGAGGACACTCAGAACATTAACACTAGATGGCGACCTTAGTGTAGCCCATTATCAACGTCGCCACTCGGTTGATATATTTTTGTAATTTGTTAATTTCTAGCCATACTAGACGTTCTAGTATGAACGTTCGTCCATACGTCCAAGTCTATACGTCCATACTAAACGTTCGTCCATACGTCCAAGTCTAATACGTCCATACCAAGTCTATACGTCATACGTCCATACGTCCATACGTCCATTCGTCCAAGTATAGACGTCCAGCCAGAGGCTGGACGTCTATACTTGATATATATATATATATATAGCCTCTGGGCCCTTTGCTTTTGGCTGAGTTCGTGCGGCTGGAACGTGACAGCGAGCCACGTTCCAGCCAATTAACTCATTACGTGAATTACTCATTAAGGGCTTGTTCTATGCAAAACGTTTGTTGTACAGACCCCCATTGATTTTGACAGCAATACTTGTATGTCGAATTTCAGCTCAATCTGACAATAATTAGGAGTAGTTTACGCTTATTACTCATTAAGGGCTTGTTTTACGCAAAAAGTTTCTTCCGACGACCCCCATTGATTTTGATAGCACTAATTGCATGTCAAATTGCAGCACAATCCGATAATATTTAGGAGTAGTTATTGACACTGTCGCTTACCATAAGACCCGTGGAACCAAGTTTCCGCCAAAAAGTGTATAACTACTCCTAAATATTATCGGATTGAGTTGAAATTTGACGTGCAAGTAGTGCTGTCAAAATCAATGGGGGTCGTCGGAGGAAACTTTTTGCGTAAGACAAGCCCTTAATGAGTAATAAGCGTAAACTACTCCTAATTATTGTCGGATTGAGCTGAAATTCGACATGTAAGTAGTGCGGTCAAAATCAACGGGGGTCTGTAAACAATTTTTTTGCATAGAACAAGCCCTTAATGAGTAATTCACGTAATGAGTTAATTGGCTGGAACGTGGCTCGCTGTCACGTTCCAGCCGCAAGAACTGAGCCAAAAGCAAAGGGGCCAGAGGCTGGACGTCTATACTTGATACACTTTTTGGCGGAAACTTGGTTCCACGGGTTCGTCCGCTTACCGGATATGGTAAGCGACAGCGAGCGAAGCTCGCTGTCAATCAAGTATAGACGTCCAGCCTCTGGCCCCTTTGCTTTTGGCTCAGTTCTTGCGGCTGGAACGTGACAGCGAGCCACGTTCCAGCCAATTAACTCATTACGTGAATTACATATTAAAGGCTTGTTCTATGCAAAAAGTTTGTTATACAGACCCCATTGATTTTGACAGCACTACTTGGATGTCGAATGTCAGCTCAATCCGACAATAATTAGGAGTAGTTTACCCTAATTACTCATTAAGGGCTTGTTTTACGCAAAACAATGCTTCCGACGACCCACATAGATTTTGACAGCACTACTTGCATGTCAAATTTCAGCTCAATCCGACAATAATTAGGAGTAGTTATACACTTTTTGGCGGAAACTTGGTTCCACGGGTCTTATGGTAAGCGACAGCGAGCGAAGCTCACTGTCAATAAATATATATATATATACTTTTTTTTAAATCATGTATAGACGTCCAGCCTCTGGGCCTTTGCTTTTGGCTCAGTTCTTGCGGCTGGAACGTGACAGCGAGCCACGTTCCAGCCAATTAACGTATTACGTGAATTACTCATTAAGGGCTTGTTCTATGCAAAACGTTTGTTGTACAGACCCCGTTGATTTTGACAGCACTACTTGCAGGTCGAATTTCAGCTCAATACGACAATAATTAGGAGTAGTTTACGCTTATTACTCATTAAGGGCTTGTTTTACGCAAACATTTTCTTCCAATGACCCCCATTGATTTTGACAGCACTACTTGCATGTCAAATTTCAGCTCAATCCGATAATATTTTGGAGTAGTTATACACTTTTTGGCGGAAACTTGGTTCCACGGGTCTTATGGTAAGCGACAGCGAGCGAAGCTCGCTGTCAATCACAAAGGACTGACCAAGAGCACATAAAAAATAGGTAACACAAAACCCGCTTAGTTGCCAGTCCCTATAAAGAAGACAGTAAAAGAGATACAATAAATGAGGTGTGTGCCAATTTAGTTCGGGAGGTGTCTTGTCACTCTTCTCTTGAAAAGATTTAAGTCGTAGGAAAGTGGAAAAATAGAAATAGGAAGAGAGTTCCAGACTTCCCAGTGAAGGGAGGAAGAGTAAACATATGATTAACTTTTGCTTTTGGAAGATGGACGAATAGGAATGGAATGAGTAAAAAGTTTTGTGTTTCGAGGCCCGCGGAAGGGGGGAAGGCATCCCAGTTAGCAAGTTCAGAAGAGTGGGCATGAAAAAAAACGGTAAAAAAAAGGTAGCAAAGAAGAAAAATTCCCCCGTGATTAAAGATTGAAGACAGCAGTCAGGGAGGGGAGTTGTGAGACGAAAAGTTTTTGACCAACCCTGTTTAGGAGAGCTGATGAGTGGATCCTCCCCAAACATGGAGACATACTCCATACATGGGCGGAAAAAGGCCCTGTACAGAGCAAGAACTGGTAGGGGTAGTAGGGGTGGTAGAAATAGCAGAGTAGTAGAGTGGTGGTAGTATTATTATATTATTATAGAGTAGTACATAACAGTACAGTAGAAAAAAAGTACGTAGTAGTAGAGTAGTAGTAGGGGAAAAAAACTTTAATAATATAAATATATAATATATTATATATATATATATATAATATATATATATATATATATATAATTGGATATTTTCGTATAATTTTAAAATTATATAAAGCACCGTCATATTGGGGTTTTTTATGCGAACGTTTCGCCAAGGCATTTGGGCATCATCAGGCTAAAAATATTTTAAAAATTTTAATATTTTGCAATGCAAAAAGCGAACATCAAAAAAATTAATTCAAAGAAAAAATAAAACCCTATATTATCTAAAATACAATAATAAATAAAAATAATTTGTATTTAACGGCCTTTGGGTGTTAGCTGTCGAGTTGGTGAGGACGAATGAACACTAGTTCGGGGTAACATTTCAGTTGGGGGGGATCGAACCGAGAGGCGGGCAATGAAACAGGGTAGTCATTTGAGTTATGTAGTTGGTGGAAATGATTTGGTTTATTAAGATCAGGGGACAAATGTTTGATGTGATAGTTAAAAATTTTAGTGCATGGGGTAGTGTGCCTTGGATAGGATATAAAGTATTCAAAAAAAAGGGGTGTTTAAATATGTGAGTGTGAGCGGTTTTGCGATTGCGAAGGTAAAGAAATGGGTCGACCAGTACGTGCAGAAAAACCTTTAGCTCAGAAACCTAAGGGTTAGTTTCCCTTGTCGTCTCGCCGACGATTTTTTACTTTACAGCTAGAACATTTGAATTCGTAAAATTTTTTTTAGAAAAAAGGGCTTTGGGTATAGATTTTATTTAAAATGAGTTCTTAAGGTAAATGAATTAGTAAAAAAAAATTTAAAATTTTGATTTGGGAAAGAGGACTTAAATAGATCATGATTTTTTCCAAAAAAAGGGTGTAACTGAGAGGCCGTAAAAATGGGAGTTTAACATAGTGGTGTTAATAGGGTTTGGGTTCTTTTCGACTGGGGGTTGAACTTTTTATCTAAGAACTTTGAGTGATTGTTTCAATTTAAATTTGAGGGGGGGGAGCCCTTTTTTGGGAAAAAAATAGTAAGGGAATTTTATTCCCTTACAAAGGAAAACCAATTTGATGAGAAAACATAGCATCTGTGTAGTAGGGTCTTAATAGTATTGATTTTAAAAAAAGGGTTTGGGATAAATGAAAAAATATTTAGTTCCAAGCAGGAAAGAGGTTTTTTATAGAGAGGTGGTAAGGTAATTATTTTACGAGAATAGGATTCTAAAAATGGGAGTGATGATTGTTTTTTAATTTCATATGGAAATTAATGTTTGGGTGTGAGAAATTTAAAGGACTTTAGAAATAAGGAAGTGCCGGGATTTTTAAAAAGTAAAAAAGTGTGTTAAATATGTTTATAATAAAAAAGGGTTTAAAAAGTTTAGGACAGTTTGACGCCACATGTCCTATGGTGCATAAAAAAAAACATTAGCAAAAGAAGGACCCAGGGACATCCCCTGGAAACACCATCGTTTGGACATAAAAATTTTTTTGTTAAATATAAATGGAGAGCTTTTAAGCTAAAGTTTAAAAAACAGAGAATTGTTTTTTTGTGTAATTAAGAAAAAAGGTAGCTTTGAAAAAAATTATCAGTGATTTTTTTAATAGTCTCATCTAATGGAATATTTGTAAATAGTGTTGGATGTCAAAAATAGCCATTACCTGTTGTTTACGTTAATGTTTTTAATTCATGTGCAAATTCAAAGGGGTTTAATTGGTGTTTATTTTAGTTTAAAGGGGAATTTTCGGGACGAGTATTTTGTAGATTTTTGTTAAAGGGCCTATAGTACTAAGAATAGGCGTAAGGGGTTCCCATTTATGTGTTTTTGGTAATCCCTAAAAAGGGCACCAGAGAAGAGCCACTAGGAAATATATAAGGAAAAACACTTTTCTAAGACTTTTGATTTAAGTAATGTTCTAAGGTGGGGATAAATCTATCCTCCATTTTAGTGATGAAGAAAATGGGTTGTCAGGAGGATTTAAATTTTTTTTTATCACTAAGGGTGGATTCGTTTTGTTAAAGTACTCAGTTTTATCTAAAAATTTCGTCCGGGTTTATCGGGTCTAGTGTTACGATAGTATCATCAGATTAAGAGATTTAAAGGGCACAAATTTAATTTGTGGGAGTTTTTGGGAAGAATGTTTAAATTTATTTAATTCGGATATGAGAATGGGCAAAAGTGGAGATGCCTTGAATTAAGTTAGTGTAAGTTAGATTAAGTTAGATAAGTCAAAGTCCACCATTACATAAAAATACTGGTGCAGATGTCCCCCATTATATAACAAACCGGGTCAGATGTCGCCCCCTTATATAACAATACCGGTGCAGATGTCGCCCCATTATATAACAATACCCATGTCAGATGTCCCCCCCTTTTATAACAATACCGGTGTCAGATGTCCCCCAATTATATAACAATACCCCTGTCAGATGTCCCCCATTTCATAACATATGGGGTCAGATGTCGCCCCATTTTATAACAATACGGTCAGATATCGCCCCATTATAAACAAACCCTGTCAGATTTTCGCCCCATTTTATAACAATACCCGGGGTCAGATGTCGCCCATTACATAACAAAAAACCCTTTAGATGTCGCCCATTAAAACCTACCGTTTTCAGAGTCCCCAAAA
>JACEEZ010011208.1:0-15000 GCA_016584305.1 Chionoecetes opilio
CTTTTTACATACAACTTTCCCTCTATCCCTTCTCTCCTCTATCCTTTCCCTTTCTCACCTAACCCACTTATTCCTCCCATCCCTTTCCATTCTCTCCTTTCCTCTCCCTCCCTCTTCCCTTTCTCCCCTCTCTCCTCTACCCCCTTCCCTTCTCACACTAAACCACTTATTCCTCCCATCACTATTCATTCTCTCCTTCCCCTCCCTCTTCCCTTCCCTTCCATTCCAGTCCCTATTTCTCCTCTCACTCCTCTTCTTTCATCCTGTCTCCCCTCCTCCCGCCCCCCATTTTCTATTTCAGGTCAGGAGAGAAACGGTGCCAATAACTCAAAAAGGCTTCCAAAAATTGTGCTGCTGTTTTAGATTTTTTCAGTTTTTTTCTTGTGACCTTGACGAAGAGGCCAAAGATGGTGGGTCCAAAGCTCAATATTTTCTCACGTTATTTTTACCTCTTGCTCTCTCTCTCCCCTCTCTCTCTCTCTCTCTCTCTCTCTCTCTCTTTTTCGGTTCTCTCTCTTCTCTCTCTTCTTCTCTCTCTCTCTCTCGCTCTCTCTCTCTTTGAAACCAATCTTTTATAGCCTTCTGGAAGGACGAAGATAAAGTGGGGGTGGGGGGGAGGAAGAAGACGAGGGGAAAAACAGACTGAAGAAAAGGACAACGGGAAAAAGGAGAATGAGGGAAAGATAAGTAGAAGAAGAGGAAAAGGCGCACGAGAAAGAAGAAGAATAAGAGAGAGAAGATAGAGAAGAGAGAGAAGAAAAGAAAAAAGAGAGAGAAAGAGAGGAAAGAAGAGAAGAAAGAGAATAAGAGGAGAGTGAGGAAGAAGAGAGAGAAAAGAGAAGAGAGAGGAAGAGAGGGGAAGAGAGAGAGAGAGAGAGAGAGAAGAGAAGAAGATAGAGAGAAGGAGAGAGAGAGAGAGAGAGAGAGAGAGAGAGAGAGAGAGAGAGAGAAGAGTGTTTTGTGGCAAACATAACCCCTCAGTGACTGTTCCCCTCACTCCAGTAGACCAACAGAGGGGAAACGAATGAGGGTATAGAGGAGAGCACGAAAAAAATGAGAAGCAATGACGAAGAAGGAAGTGGAATGATTAGAGAAAGTGAGGGAATGAGAAATAGTGTGCCAGGAATAGAGAGAGAGAATAATAGAATGAGGGATGAGGGGAATAGGGTACGAAGAAAGGAGGGAGAAGGAGGGAGAATGGGTAATGGCGGACGATTGGGAGAGAGAGAATTGAGGCAGAAGGAAAGGCACTCAAGATGTAGATGGAAAGAGATCGATTTAATGGAGAAGAAAAAAGTAACAAAGGAAGATGGGAAAAGAGATGTAGAAGATGAAGAGGAGGAGAAGAAAAAAGTAGATAAGAAGAAGAAAGCGAAAAAAGAAATAGGGAAAAGAAAGAAAAAGAAGAAAAAGAAGAAAAAAGAAAGAAGAGAAAAGAAAAAGAAATAGGGAAAAAAGATTAAGGAAAAACAATTGGTTAAAGGGAAATTGGACGAGAATGGGGAAAGGGCTGACTTGACTGATTCCCCTCTCTCTCTTCTCTCTCCTCTCTCTCTCCTTCTCTCCTCTCTCCTCTCTCTCTCCTCTCTCCTCTCTCTCTCTCTCTCCTCCCTTTTCTCTCTCTCTCCTCTCTCTCTCTCTCCCTCTCTCTCTCTCTCTCTCTCTCTCTCTCTAATTGAACTGAGGTAGAAGATGGAGAAATGGAGATCGTACGGCAATGAAACAGGCAAGAAGAGGGAATGGAAGGGTAAATGACTGATTGAATGTGTGTGTGTGTGTGTGTATTCATCTAGTTGTATTTTACATCGCCAGAGCTAAGCTCGTATGGCCCCGTCTCCATATCAACATTTATTTCATCATTCATCCTTAGTGGTTTTATGTTGGCCGAAGCCACCACCCCGGGAGGCGGGTCACAAACCTCCGGCTAACACCCAGTACCCATTCACTGCTGGATGGACAAGGGCTGGGGTTTTAAGAAGACCGCCCGTCCGTCTTCGCTCCGCTCGGGGATCGAACCCGGGACTTATCGGTTGTGAGCCGAGCGTGCTAACCCTTACACTACGGAGTTCCCTGGAGTGTGGTGTGTGTGTGTGTGTGTGTGTGTGTGTGTGGGGTGTGTTTTGTGTGTGTGTGTGTTTTGTGAAAGCATAAGCGAACTAGGGGGGGGGGGGGGTGGGGCACTCAGTAGAGCGCATACTTCCGCCCGAATATTTCATCATATATACGTATAATTTTATATAATAAATATATATATATATAATATATATATATATATTATTAATATATTATATATATATATATATATATATGCACTCAGTATGAGCGCATACCTCCGGCCGAGTATTTCATCAATTGGTTGCCATGACAACAGTTGTCAATAGATTTCATCCAAAATTTAATCAGTTCTTCCTTATACCAAATAGACTTGGTATACCGAGTTTAGTCCAAATCTATTCATAACTTTTTGAGAAATCCTGTACACTAACAGACAGACAGACAGACAGACAGACAGACAGACAGACAGATCGGGGTGAAAACATAACCTCTCCAACTTCGTTGGCGGAGGTAATAAATGAATAGTTGTATGAGTGAGTGAGCTGCAGAATAAGTTAGTGAGTATTAAGTAAAGAAAGAAAAGAAAACTCCCTACCGCGGACTCTCTCTCTCTCTCTCTCTCTCTCTCTCTCTCTCTCTCTCTCTCTCTCTCTCTCTCTCAACAAAAGATGACAGCGCTTTCATAACTCGACAGAGAAAAATTTTGGTGGCGATACAGGAAAAAGCGACTGCCATACACTTTAATGAACGCAATTTCACACTCCAAAACTCTGGCCGCGGCGGGAAAATTTTCAGCTGCAGATGCGAAAAAATTAAGGTGGTAGTCTAATTTTTTGCGGCGGGAAAATTGGCGATGGTTAAGTAGTTACTGATGCACAACGATGACCTGAATAGAGTTTGTCTTCTTGTATTGTTCTTGTTTTGCTATGTCTTTTGTTCTTTTCAAATTTTGCTTTAGTTATTGTTATTGTTATTGTTGTTCTTTCTTATTGTTCTTTTACTTCTTTCGCCTTCAGTTTTCTTTCTCTTTTTTTTTCTTTTTTCTCTTCTTATTCTTTTCCCCTTTTGTTTTTTGTCCATCTAGTTTTAGTTAGCTATTGTTATTGTTGTTCTCTTATAATTGCTTTACTCCTTTTTTCTTCTAGTTTTAGTTTGCTATTGTTATTGTTGTTCTCTTATAATTGCTTTACTCCTTTTTTCTTCTAGTTTTAGTTAGCTATTGTTATTGTTGTTCTCTTATAATTGCTTTACTCCTTTTTCCATCTAGTTTTAGTTAGCTATTGTTATTGTTGTTCTCTCTTATAATTGCTTTACTCCTTTTTTCATGTAGTTTTAGTTAGCTATTGTTATTGTTGTTCTCTCTTATAATTGCTTTACTCCTTTTTTCATGTAGTTTTAGTTAGCTATTGTTATTGTTGTTCTCTCTTATAATTGCTTTACTCCTTTTTTCTTCTAGTTTTAGTTAGCTATTGTTATTGTTGTTCTCTTGTAATTGCTTTACTCCTTTTTTCATCTAGTTTTAGTTAGCTATTGTTATTGTTGTTCTCTTATAATTGCTTTACTCCTTTTTTCTTCTAGTTTTAGTTAGCTATTGTTATTGTTGTTCTCTTATAATTGCTTTACTCCTTTTTTCTTCTAGTTTTAGTTAGCTATTGTTATTGTTGTTCTCTTATAATTGCTTTACTCCTTTTTTCTTCTAGTTTTGGATTTTCTTCATATTTTTGTCTTATATTCTTGTTCTTTTTCCCCTCTTCTTCTCCTTCTATTCTTTGTGTTCTTTGTATTGTTCTTGTTTTGCTGTCTTTTGTTCTTTTTAAATTTTGCTTTAGTTAGTTATTCTTAGTATTGTTTTACTTCTTTTTTCTTGATTTTGTTTTGTCTTTATTATTCTTGTTCTTTCTCCCTTTGTTCTATTTTTAATTTTCTTTGAGTTGGTTATTGTTGTTATTCTCTCTTTGACTTCTTTCTCCTTCAGTTTTTCTTCATTTTTCTATCTTTTATTTTTGTTCTTTTCCCCTTTTTCTCCTTCTCTTTCTCGTCTTTGTGTTCATGTTATTGTTCTTCTTGTTCTTCAAATCAATATCATCATTATTATTTGTATGGTTAACGCACTAACTTACAATAAAAAAGTAAGCAGTTAGAGTCTTTTAAATCCCTAAAATACTGTTGGGTTTAATTTCCTTATAAACTAAAAAATTGTTACTAAAATACGGTTCGGTTTGGCCTCCTTCACATAGATGTCCTGACTCACACATTAAACAACAGGTGTGCTACAGGCTTTATAAGACATCCCCTTGTAGTCTGAGTGCAGTGTGAGGGCAGAAAATATCTCCTTATAATGTGTAAGGGGATGTGCGGGTGGGTGTGAGTGGGTTGATGCGGGTATGGGTTTTTTTCTACAGCATAAGGGACTGACCAAGGGTAAAAATAATAATAATAATAATAACAAATAGCCCGCCAGCTGCCAGTCCCTATAAAGAAGATAGTAAGATAATCATGCAAGTGGGTGGGCCAATTTAGTGTGGGAGGTGTCTTGACGCTCCTCTCTTAAAGTTAATAAAGTAATAAATAAAGTAAAATGAGAGAGAGAGAGAGAGAGAGAGAGAGAGAGAGAGAGAGAGAGAGAGAGAGAGAGAGAGAGAGAGAGAGAGAGAGAGAGAGAGAGAGAGAGAGAGAGAGAGAGAGAGAGAGAGAGAGAGAGAGAGAGAGAGAGAGAGAGAGAGAGAGAGAGAGAGAGAGAGAGGAGAGAGAGAGAGAGAGAGAGAGAGAGAGAGAGAGAGAGAGAGAGAGAGAGAGAGAGAGAGAGAGAGAGAGAGAGAGAGAGAGAGAGATTCAGATTCAATGCTTTTATTCACAATTGAGTTAACATTTGTGAAAAAGACTGTTTCGAGATAACAGTCTTATCTCAGGATACATAATATTAGCGAGAGAGAGAGAGAGAGAGAGAGAGAGAAGAGAGAGAGAGAGAGAGAGAGAGAGAGAGAGAGAGAGAGAGAGAGAAGAGGAGAGAGAGAGAGAGAGGAGAGAGAGAGAGAGAGAGAGAGGAAAATGAAGGGAGGTGTTATTCAAACCTCGCGTAAAATCCCCCTATACACACACACCCACACACACACACACACACACACACACAGACACACACACACACACACACACACACACGCAAAGACATTACCTTGGACAACATTTACATTTAGATTTTAACACTCGCCCCAGCACTGCTCATAACGCTGCGCCACTCTCAGACCATTACCACACTAACACTACATAAAATACTTCACACACATTCTTTTAACTCCTCCTCTTCTCCTGTTCCTAATTCTCTTTCCCTATTCCAATTTCTCCACTTTTCTCCTCTTTATTTTCTCCCATTCTCTTATTCCATTTTCGTGTTTTCTACGTGTCTTTCCTCCTCATCTTCCTCTCTTCCTAATTCTCTCTTCCTAATTCTCTCTTCCTAATTCTCTCTTCCTAATTCTCTCTTCCTAATTCTCTCTTCCTCATTCTCTCTTCCTAATTCTCTCTTCCTAATTCTCTCTTCCTAATTCTCTCTTCCTAATTCTCTCTTCCTAATTCTCTCTTCCCAATTTCTCCACCTTTCTCCTCTTTATTTTCTCCCATTCTCTTATTCCATTTTCGTGTTTTCTACGTGTCTTTCCTCCTCATCTTCCTCTCTTCCTAATTCTCTCTTCCTAATTCTCTCTTCCCAATTTATCCACCTTCCTGTTCCTCCTCTCGTTCTCCCACTCTCTCATTCCATTTTTGTTTTTCTTCCATTTGTCTCTCCTTCTCATCTTCCTCCCTTCTCCTTTCTTTCTTCTCCTTCATTTTCTCTTTATCCTTTCTTTCTTTCCTACATTTTTCACTTTTCTTTCCAAGTCACACATTCTTCCATTCCATTTCCTCCTTCCTTCATCATCTATCATCATCATCATCATCATCGTGTCCACATATTCCAATTCCTCCTACTCCTCTTCATTATCTTGTGTTATTTTTTACCAGAAGCATTATCATCATCATTCTCAACCACCACCACCATAATTATCCCATTACATTAGTTTCGTCCTTTTATTACATTATTTTCCCTTATTATTACATTATTTTCCCTTTTTATTGCATTATTTTCCCTTTTTTTACATTATTTCCTCTTTTTTTAACATTATTTTCCCTTTTTTTAACATTATTTTCCCTTTTTATTATATTATTTTCCTTTTTTACATAATGTTCCCTTTTTATTACATTATTTTCCCTTTTTATTACTTTATTTTCCCTTTTTATTACATTATTTTCCCTTATTATTACATTATTTTCCCTTTTTATTACATTATTTTCCCTTATTATTACATTATTTTCCCTTTTTATTGCATTATTTTCCCTTATTATTACATTATTTTCCCTTTTTATTACATTATTTTCCCTTATTATTACATTATTTTCCCTTTTTATTGCATTATTTTCCCTTATTATTACATTATTTTCCCTTTTTATTACACTATTTTCCCTTTTTATTACACTATTTTCCCTTTTTATTATACTATTTTCCCTTTTTATTACACTATTTTCCCTTTTTATTACACTATTTTCCCTTTTTATTATACTATTTTCCCTTTTTATTACACTATTTTCCCTTTTTATTATACTGTTTTCCCTTTTTATTACACTATTTTCCCTTTTTATTATACTATTTTCCCTTTTTATTACACTATTTTCCCTTTTTATTATACTATTTTCCCTTTTTATTACACTATTTTCCCTTTTTCCTGTCAATTCTTTTTGCTATCCTCGTCATCTTGCTTTTCTCATCATTGTTACCACTATTCCTTCCCTTCCTACTCCACCTTCTTCCCTTCCTTCTCCACCTTCTTCCCTTCCTTCTCCACCTTCTTCTCTTCCTTCTCCACCTTCTTCTCTTCCTTCTCCACCTTCTTCTCTTCCTTCTCCACCTTCTTCTCTTCCTTCTCCACCTTCTCTTCCTTCTCCACCTTCTTCTCTTCTTTCTCCACCTTCTTCCCTTCCTTCTCCACCTTCTTCTCCACCTACTCCACTCCCTCGTGCAATCTCTGAACACTCAATCCACTTCTATCCGGCAACACAAATACTCCAAGGGATTATTTCATTAAGGAACAGAAATCTTCCTCACACCCTTCCACCCTCCCTCCTCCTCCACCTCACACACCTCCTCCTCCTCGTACAGGTAAACACCCCTCAAGTATCACCTCTCTCTCTCTCTCTCTCTCCTAATACTCCTCCTTCGTTATTGTCTTACTCTTCAAGTCTTGTTTCTTCATTAATGTTATATTCCTATTTTTACTGTGTACTTCTATTCCTACAATTTCTATCTATCTGCAACTATCTCTCATTTATTTCGATCATTATTTTCTTGCTCCTCTTTAGCTACATCGTCTCTTTTCTCCTCCTTCATCTTCTTACCAAATTTTCTTCCTCTTTCTCCTTTTATACCAATTTTCTATTTTCCTTCTTACCGAATTTTCTTCTTCCTCCTTTCCTGTCACCTCCTTGTACCTTCCTTCTCCCAAACCACTGCTTCTCACTCTCTCACTCCTTCTCTTCCTCTTCCTTTCTACGCATCCCCATCCTCCTCCTGCTCCTCCTCCTCATCTTCCTTCAACCCGTCCTCGTCCTCCTCCTCCTCTTCCTTCCACCCGTCTCCATCCACATCCTTCTTCTTACAATTAATATATAAGTCCTTAGCATACACACACCTACTTTATTATTCTTCTGCCTGGGGGGGGGGGGTACTTATAAGACTCATATTGATAAATTATTCATCAGCCAAACAAAATTAATAAGGCTTATGTCAGGATGTAATAGGTTTGCACATACAGCTCCAATGCTCCGTGATCTTCAACTTTTAAAAGTACACGATATAATTACATATCAAACTGTTATATTCGTTTATAAATGCTTAAATATTTATGAAATGAATTATGGTTTTGAGTATGCTACACACACCAACGTCCAAACAAGACTCACGAACAATCTTAAAATCCCCTTATGTAGAACCAGTCATGCCCAACGCAGCGTCATATTCAGAGGCTCTAAACTCTGGAATGAAGCTCCACTAGATATTAAAACCAGACCCTTTAACTCATTTAAATTACAAGTTAAACCACAATTAAAAAGTGCATACTAAGACTCTTACAGTTTGATACAATTGTAATTACAGAGTGCCATGCAGCTATCTTATTAGAACATCATATATGTGGTGTAATTCATAGCAGTTGGTATTATTATTATCATTATTATTATTATTATTATTTATTATCATTTTTAGTACGATTATTATTATTAATCTTCTACCACCACTACTACTACTACTACTACTACTACTACTACTACTACTACTACTACTACTAACTACTTAATATAATAATAGTATTATTATTATTGCTACTACTAATATTACTGTTATTATTATTATTATTATTATATTGTTATTATTACTATTATTTTTTTATTTTTTATTACAACACTACTACTACTATTACTACTACTACTACTACTACTACTACTACTTTTATACTACTAATTGTATTTCCCGTATTCACGACTGCTCTAGCTAACCAGTAGTGCATAGCGTCCATAAGGAGCCACGAGCTCAATGGACAAGATTTACACCTATAAATGTTAATAACTTGTTTTGTAAATATAATGTTAATAAACAATCAATCAATCAATCAATCTTCTTCCTTCCACCCATCCCCATCCTCCTCCTCCTCTTCCTTCCACTCTTCCTCCACCTCCTCCTCTTCCACCCGTCTCCATCCTCCTCCTCCTCTTCCTTGCACCCGTCCTCATCCTCACCCCTGTCCTCGAAGCGCCAGGTATCACTCCACGTTCGTAAACAAGGCTCAAGGAAGACATAATAACCATGCATAATAGAGGCACCACTCTGCACGCGAGCCTCACACCGGACAAAGCCTCACGCTCACCCTTTGTTACCGTGTTTTGTTCAGATCCAAGGCTCATTTTTACGTCAAATATACCTGCCTAAGGAGAGGAAGAGAGAAGGAGAGGAAGACAGCAGGTGGGTGAGTGAATTAGTAAAGGGGTTAACAATGTATGAAGACCTAAAGACAGGGAAGAAAGGGGGGATTAGGAACACAGGAGTAATGGAAGTGGTGAAAAGAATAGGTAATTGTCCTTATGATTTAGGAAAAGTAGCTACAAGCCTCAAGAAAAACTGAAAATATTACGAAAAAAGTTAAAAAGTATTAGACATCGAGACTATATAGTAGGTGATGATTTGTCCTTTTGATTTAGGGAAGATTAACTATATGTAACAAGAACCTCAAGAATAACGGACAAAAATACGAAAAAAAATTGTTAAATAGCATTAGATATCGACACTTGTAGCTGAACATTTTAGTAAAGACGACACGAATTTTTTCAAACACTCAGGAATAACTGAAAATATTACGTTAAAAAAACTTAAAATGTGCTAAAAATTGAGACCTGAAGTTGAAGATTTTAATAGATTAAGAAGACACAATTTTTTTTTTCAAACCTTACTTAGTATTTAATTAGCATCTACTTAAAATACACTAACCATTCACCAAATAAAATATACACCAATAGCCATCACACACGCCAAAAAGTCAGTTGCCATAGTATTAAGAAAAGAAAAAGTCTGTAAGTGATACATATATTAAGGAAATATAAATTATGATATGATAAAGAAAGATATAGTATGTGTTACGTAAGAGAAGGTAGAATTTCATTACTAGTATACCCTGCAGTACTTTATTGAGCTCTGATGAAAAGCGGCTCAAGGAGAGGAAGAGGATCTCATCTGCGGAAATAATGGAGTGAGGATGTAAGTCTCTTGGGGAGGATGAGATAAATTAAGCCGAACTTATAGAGAAAATGTGTGTGAGAGAGAGAGAGAGAGAGAGAGAGAGAGAGAGAGAGAGAGAGAGAGAGAGAGAGAGAGAGAGAGAGAGAGAGAGAGAGAGAGAGAGAGAGAGAGAGAGAGAGAGATATGGAGGAAGGTATAGTCACAAAGAAACCTATCGGAATAACAAACCAAAAATTCTACAATAAAACTTATTCCCCTAAGCCCAATTATAAAGAGAAGAAAAAGTATCAACCTTCTTCCTCGTATCTCCTCTCTCCTCCTCTCCCAGTCTCACCATAATATCGTAAATCTTTCCACTTTCCATTATTATGTAGTCTCTCTCAACACACCACCACCACCCCACCACCACCACCACCACTGCCAACACCAACACCACCACCACTGCTGCCACACCACCACCACCACCACCACCACCACCACCACCAACACACACCACCACCAACACCAACACCACCCCACCACACCAACACCACCACCACCACCACCAACCACCACTGCCACCACCACCACCACCACCACAAACACCACCACCACTGCTGCCACCACCAACCACCACCAGCCACCACCAACCACCACCACCACCACCACCACCACCAACACAAACACCACCACCACTGCTGCCACCACCAACCACCACCACCACCACCAACCACCACCACCACCACCACCACCACCACCAACCACCACCACCACCACCAACACCACCACCACCACACCACCAACCACCACCACCACCACCATCACCACCACCATTATATTTACATCCTATGCCTACAAATTGCTGTTTTTCTTTCCGGCTCTAAATTTCTGTCAGTTTCACCAATATTTCAGCCCCGCTAGGCCTACCACACATCTCACCTACTATTACGGCCAGTTATTGTATAGTTATTATCAGCCATTATCATTAGCTTATTATCATATAGCCAGTTCATTATCTTTCTCATATGGCGGTAGGTCAAGGAGTTCAAGGTGTAAAAATAATACCTACATCATTTAGCAACTTCCTATATTATCTTCTTTCATTCTTTCATTCTTTCATTCATTCATTCATTCCTTTCTTCTGTCCTTCCTTCCTTCCTTCTCGCAACTTCATGAAGGAAAATACGGCTATAATACGAGATAACTAATCATTACCTAATAATACTACCTAATAAATAACTACCTAATCACACCCCTGGCACCACCTACACCTGTACAATACATTAATAAATAGAGCAGTGCTGATAAATAATGCGTATCAATAAATATCAATGGCAGCTAAACACCTACACCTGTGCAATACATAAATAAATATACGGGTGCTAATAATATGTATCAATAAATATCAACGACAGCTAAGTCATCAGCCTCTATCCACTCCCCTCCCTGGTTGGGCGTTGGCCGGGCTACTGCCGAAGGGAGGGAGGTGTTTAGGCCTTTAGGTGCTGCGTCCTGGCATCAAAGAGACATAATGATACCTGATGAAGAGGGAGGCGAGGCTGTTAACTAAGGGAAGGAGGAAGAAGAGGAAGAAGAGGAAGAGGAAGCCAAGAGGAAGAAGGGAAGGAGGGAGGGGTGAAGTGAATGACGAGGGGGAGGCAGAGAATAGGAGAGAAAGATGAGTTTGGAGTAAAAAATGAGAAGGAATGAATGAAAGGAGAAATGAATAAAGGAAGTAGGAAGGGAGGGAGGGAGGGAGGGAGGAGGAAGGAAGGAAGGAGGAGGAGGAGGAAGGAGGAAGGAAGGAAGGAAGGAAGGAAGGAAGGAAGGAAGGAAGGAGAAAGAGGAAGGAAGGAAGGAAGGAAGGAAGGAAGGAAGGAAGGAAGGAAGGAGGTAGGAGGTAAGGTAAGAGAAGAGAAGGAAGGAAGAAGGAAGGAAGGAAGGAAAGAAGGAGAAAGGAAGGAAGGAAGGAAGGAAAAAGGGAAGGAAGGAAGATAAGGAAGAAGGAAGGAAGGAAGGAAGGAAGGAAAGAAGGAAGGAAACAAGGAAGGAAGGAAGGAAGGAAGGAAGGAAGGAAGGAAGGAGGTAGTGAGGTAAGGTAATGAAGGAAGGAAGGAAGGAAGGAAGGAAATAAGGAAAGAAGGAAGGAAGGAAGGAAGGAAGAAAGGAAGGAAATAAGGAAATAAGGAAACAAGGAAGGAAGGAAGGAAGGAAGGAAGGAAGGAAGGAAGGAAGGAAGGAAGGAAAAGAAGGAGGGAGTGAGGTAAGGTAAGGAGGTAGAGAGGGAACAATATGTGAGATGAGGTAGGAAAGGAAGGAGGGAGGAAGGGAGAAGAGAGGGATGAGAAAAGGAGGTAGGAAGGGAGGTGTCTCTGAAAGGCTGAGGAGTCTTTAGAAGTTCCTGAGATGGGGAGGTCTCAGGTGAAGATGCCACCTGATGCTCTAATTAACGACACACCAACACACAACACACTGCCACCATTTTTACACGTGTTACTTATCATATAACCTAAATTTTCTTCAACACTAAATCGCTTGTTATTATTCGTACAGCAATTTTTACACGTGTTCTTAGTCGTAAAGAATAAATGTCCTTTATCACTCTATATTAATGTCTCCTTATAAAATTTATCGAGAAAATTTGCTCTAATGGTCTAATTAACGACACGCCATGACACAACATTGCCACTATTTTTAAGTGTTCCCTATCTAGTCCAAATTGCCTTCAACACCAAATGCCTCGTTATAAAAAAGATAAAAGAAAATCTTGAAAAAACTAAAAATATTTACACAGAAAATGATAAACAAAGGTAGAAGATTAGAGATAAAATATTAAAGATAACGAAAAAAGACGAATTGAAAAAGGTAAATATTGACCAGAGGAAAAAATTTCAGTCAGTCATGTTAAACAGCATCATGTTTTGTCAAGGTGAATTAAGTAATAAAGAGGGAATAGGGGGAAGACGATGGTAAAGAGTAGAGGGACTAGGGGAGGGAGGTAAGGAGGCACGGAGGTAAGGAGGCAGGGAGGTAAGGAGGCAGGGAGGTAAGGAGGCAGGGAGGTAAGGAGGCAGGGAGGTAAGGAGGCAGGGAGGTAAGGAGGCACGGAGGTAAGGAGGCAGGGAGGTAAGGAGGCAGGGAGGTAAGGAGGCAGGGAGGTAAGGAGGCAGGGAGGTAAGGAGGCAGGGAGGTAAGGAGGCAGGGAGGTAAGGAGGCAGGGAGGTAAGGAGGCAGGGAGGTAAGGAGGCAGGGAGGTAAGGAGGCAGGGAGGTAAGGAGGCAGGGAGGTAAGGAGGCAGGGAGGTAAGGAGGCAGGGAGGTAAGGAGGCAGGGAGGTAAGGAGGCAGGGAGGTAAGGAGACAGGGAGGTAAGGAGGCAGGGAGGTAAGGAGGCAGGGAGGAGAGGAGAGCAGGAGGGTAAGGAGGCAGGGAGGTAAGGAGACAGGGAGGTAAGGAGGCAGGGAGGTAAGGAGGCAGGGAGGTAAGGAGGCAGGGAGGTAAGGAGGCAGGGAGGTAAGGAGGCAGGGAGGTAAGGAGGCAGGGAGAGGGAAGTAGGGAAAAAAAAGATAAGTAGAGTAAGTAATAAAAATAGAGTAAGAGAAGGAAGACGAAGGTAAAGAGTAGATGGAGTAGAAGAGAGAGGGAGAAGGTAGTAGATAGATAGAGTAGTAGTAGTAGTAGTAGTAGTAGTAGTAGTAGTAGTAGTAGTAGTAGTAGTAGTAGTAGTAGTAGTAATAATAGTAGGTAGTAAATAATCGAGGAAGAAGAGGGAGGCAGGGAGGAGAGGTAAGGGAAGGGAAGTAAGGGTAGGGGTAGCGACAGGTAATACATGTAAGGGCCAACTTACCTGTAATTAGGCCTCAACGCAACAAATCACTGCCCCTTGTCTTACCTGTAACAGAGAGAGAAAACAACAGGTTAACGAGGGACGATACCACTCATGCAAGTCAATGAGCAACGACTAAGCATAAAGAACTGACAGAAGAAAAGGAAAATAATGTCATGGAATAGTTATGGTGGTGGTTGAGAATGATGATGATGATACTACTGGAAAAAAAAAGAAAAAAAAGTAAGAAGAAATGATAATGATATAATTCTGATGATAAATATCGTATACTAATAATAACGATAATTACAATAACAATAATGATAATAATAATATAATAATAATAATAATAATAATAATAATAATAATAATAATACAACTACTACTATTCCTCCTCCTCCTCCTCCTCCTCCTCCTCCTCCTCCTCCTCCTCTTCCTCTTCCTCTTCCTCTTCCTCCTCCTCCTCCTCCTTCTACTACTAACAAAAATATTTACGTAGCAAACACACTACTTCCATTAATGTTTACTTAGGGAGCGCAATCAAGAAGCGTACACACACACACACACCACACACACACACACGCACACACACACACACACACACACACACGCACACACACACACACACACACACACACACACACACGCACACACACACACACACACACACACACACACACATCAGCCACACTCATAAAAAGATAAAGAACATGACGAGAACACATGACCCCAGGCAAGACGTTCCACTTATTAACGAAACGCGAGACAGAAAATGAACACCAAACAACAGGGGAGTTGAGCGGACTAAAAGAAAAACATAAATAAAAATAAATAAATAAATAAAACTGACGGACTGCTTTATTAAATTATTTGCTCTTCTTTTTACCCTTGTAATTGTCACATGGATCGAGTTACATTTAATTTGATCTGTGGTATGTGTGTGTGTGTGTGTGTGTGTGTGTGTGTGTGTGTGTGTGTGTGTGTGTGTGTGTGTGTGTGTGTGTGTGTGTGTGTGTGTGTGTGTGTGTGTGTGTGTGTGTGTGTGTGTGTGTTTCAACCCCATAAACACACACACACATACACACACACTTCTTCTATAAGTCATGTTCTTATCTCAAACAAAGAAAATGACCTTTTATGGATATAGATTAGTCTCCCCCATATCTCTCTCTCTCTCTCTCTCTCTCTCTCTCTCTCTCTCTCTCTCTCTCTCTCTCTCTCTCTCTCTCTCTCTCTCTCTCTCTCTCTCTCTCTCTCTGTCCATTTTTCAATATTATTCTCATCCATTTATTCAAATTTTCTCGTCTCAATGTTTTATGAGGCTAT
>JACEEZ010011208.1:17500-40000 GCA_016584305.1 Chionoecetes opilio
CATCGCCTCCATTAAAGGACGTAGACATGCACACACATACACACACACACACACACACACACACACACACACACACACACACACACACACACACACACACACACACACACACACACACACACACACACACACACACAACACACACACACACACACAAATCCTCGATCAGTATCCAGTGGCACGTTTCATTTCATACGACTTCACATTTTCACCCTCGAGGAACAACTTGAAGGGGACAAAAACTCCACCCTACCTCAAGTCCAACGTTGGGGATATAGTGGAAGATAATCTGCGTAGGATCCACGTGGTGCTCCATCTTGCGTGTGGAGGGCGGTGGAAGAGTGGATGGAGTGGGTGAGTAGGTGGAAGATACACGAATGGAGTAGCTGGAGTAGGAGTAGGAGGTGCTGTCTGCTGGTTCTGGCACTCCCAAACGCAACTATGACTTTGAACTAGAGATCAGGGCACTTTCCTCCCTCCCTCTCTCCCCTTCTGTCCCTCCGTCTCCCTCCCTCCCTCTGAACGATAACTTTTACCAGAGTGTTTCGACGCGTTCCCACACCGTATAGCGCCCTTCTGCCTTCCTGCCGCCGTCGCTGAGGCTTCTGGACAACACAGGAAGAGACAGAGAAGTCCCTCACGCCCCCCCTTCTCTACCCCCTCCACGGATTCTCATTGGCACCCAGCGGCAACTCTTCAGCACTCATTCACTCCTGCTCATGGAGGTAGTATGACATACTTCCTCCAAGCTCCTGCTGGTGTTAATGATGTTGAGCGCGCATGGATAGCCACCACCACCACTTTAACCACCACCACCACTACTGTAGGATTCTTAGGGCATGATGGGAGGGTATTGATGATGGGTTTTAGTAGGATGGTAGGATGTCCAGTAGTAATGTAGTAGGAAAAGGAATGGCTTGGGAAGGATATTGGAGAGCCAACTGCTACCACCACCACTATAACCACCACTACTGTAGGATTCTGAGGGCATGATGGAAGGGTATTGGAGGGGTGATGTGGAGTTTTAGTAGGGTGGTAGGATGTCCAGTAGTAATGTAGTAGGAAAAGGAATGGTTTGGGAAGGATGTTGGAGAGCCTACTGTAGGATTCTAAGAGCATGATGGGAGGATGTAGGAAGAGTGCTATGGAGTTTAAGTAGTATGGGAGGATGTCCAGTACTAATGTAATAGGGAATGGAATTGTTTAGGGAAGGATGTTGGAGAGGGTATAAAGAGAGTGAGAGAGTGTTAAGTTTATGTGAGGGATGTTTTATAGGAAGGGGAGAAGGGATGGAGGATAGAGGATGGGGTTGTGATTTTATGTTCAGTGCTTGTGTGGAGGAGTGTGTGAAGAGGCTTGGAGGAGGAGGAGGACAAGGAGGATATGGAGGAGGAGGAGGAGGAGGAAGAGGAGGCAGAGGAGGAGGAGAAAGAGGAGGAAGAGATGACTACAGCCGATGTCTAGAGCTTTTGGTGATGTAAAGGAGGAAGGATAAAGGAGGCTAATGATAAAGAGGTGATATCCAGTACTTCTGTAGAGGAAGAAAAAGGGAAGGATTGGAAAGTGCTGGAGAAAATGAGAGAAGAGGAAAGGAAACACAAGAGGAGAAAAGAGAGAAAAGGAAGGGAGAAGAGGAAGAGGAAGAGGAAGAGAGAAACAAGAGGAGAAAAAGAAGGGGGAAAAGTCAGTAGGAGGAGAAAGAACGAAGAGAGAGAGGAAGAGAGATGACACAGATAAGAAAAGAGAAGAGGAGAAAAGAAGAGGAGAAACTAAGGTAGAGGGGACCCTAACGAGGGGAAAGGAAAATACCAACAGGAAGAGAGAAAAGCGCATGGGAGAGAGGGAGGGGGAGGAAGAGAGAGACAAGGGGAGAAGAGGAAGGAGGACAAAGAGGAGAAGAAGGAAGGGACAAGAGCGTGGAGGAGGCAGAGACGAAAGAGACAGAGCCAACAATGAGATAGCTCAGAGTCGCCTGAGTGCGAATTCTGAGGAGAGGAGGAGGGGGGAGAGAGAGGAGAGGAGAGGAGAGAGGAGAGGAGAGAGAGAGAGAGAGGAGAGAGAGAGAGAGAGAGAGAGAGAGAGAGGAGAGACCAGAGGCCCTGTGTACGCTTGAATGGATCCCTTCTCCTGATTCTCTGGATGCAACTCATTCTCTCCCCGGGTCTGAGCTCAAGGCGGACTTAATGCAAGGGGGGGGGGGGAGGGAGGGACGACGGGATGGGATGGGAGAAGGTGGTCACAGTATGCAAATGCGGGACGGCCCTCTCTGACTAGGGGACGATGGAGCGGTAAGGAGGAGACGTGTATTAAGCAGAGTCGTAACACTCTCTCCCTTCATAATTTTTAGCCTGGTGACTTTCTGAGAGGGGGGGAGAGAGAGAGAGAGAGAGAGAGATGAGAGGAGTAGAGAGAGGAGAGAGGAGGGAGGATGAGAGAGAGGAGAGGAGAGAAGAGAGAGAGAGAGAGAGAGAGAGGAGGAGGAGAGAGAGAAGAGAGGGAGAGAGAGGAGGAAGAGGAGAGACAGAAGAGAGAGAGAGAGAGCGAAGCGAGGCGAGCGAGCGAGCGACGCGAGCGAGCGAGCGAGAGAGAGAGAGAGAGAGAGAGAGAGAGAAGAGAGAGAGAGAGAGAGAGAGAGAGAGAGAGAGAAGAGAGAGAGAGAGAGAGAGAGAGAGAGAGAGAGAGAGAGAGAGAGAGAGAGACGCTTTACCACTCTTGTTCGTTCCCTTGGTCGCTCTCACAATCCTTAGACCATGTAACTCTCTCTCTCTCTCCTCTCTCTCTCTCTCTCTCTCTCTGCTCTCATCTCCTCTTCTCTCTCTCTCTATGACGGACGTAAGGCAAGGAGGAGCAGGAGGAGGAAGGCAGATCACTGGGATGGATGGGCAGAAGGTGTCACTCAGTATCCTGCCCATCACATCCCGTGTCTGCCTTCCTCCTCCTGCTCCTCCTCCTTATGTCGTAAGGAGTGACTGACGTGTATTAATCGAGTTCGTACAGGCTCTCTTCCTCGCTTCACATAAATTTTTAGGCTTCGTGGAGCGTTTCTATATCAATTGACAACTATACGATATTAGTCAGTTGATTCAGTTTCAGTCAGTTTCAGTCATTTCAGTCAATTGATTTTTAGAATTCTATGTTTTGGTCATATTTTTCTGGTTCTATACGTGTTTTGTCTCATGGCTCAATCATGGTTTTTTTGGGGTTCTGGTTTTAGTATTCATTAATTGGTTTATTCACACACACACACACACACACACACACACACACACACACACACACACACACACACACACACACACACACACACACACACGCTATCTGTCTATCTCATTTCCAAGCACACACCACACGCATACGTATAAAAGGCAATACCTCTGCGTGCACTTAATATTACCTACCATGTATGCCAATCTACCCGCCACGTATAACCTTTAAACTATCCTGCGTGTGCGTGCATCAGGCATTCCCATGTGTACCAAATACCTGAGTATGTATGCATGTGTGTATGTATTCTAGTACACTTACGTAAATTTGAACAAACTCGTGGTGTAAAAAAAAAAAGAGAGATAGAGGGGAGAGAGAAGAGGGTGAGAGAGAAAAGAGGAGAGAGAGAGGGGAGAGAAGAGAGAGAGAAGAGAGAGAGAGATAGAGAGAGAGAGGAGAGAGAGAGAGAGAATATGTAGGGATGATATGATACTTTGATCCTATCTAGACACTTTGCAAGTACCAACTACAAGGTTATTGACTATACAAAGCGCCACCACACCAGGACGAACTTGGTGGACTCGAACCGCTGACCGAATGCAGGGTCTCTAAATATTAGGGAAGGAAGGAGCAAGAGAGAGAGAGAGAGAGAAGAGAGGAGAGAGAGGAGAGAGAAGAGGGGAGGGGAGCGAGAGAGAGAGAGGGGAGAGAGAGGGGAGGAGGAGGGAGAGAGAGAAGAGGATGAGAGAAGAGAAGAGAGGGGAGAGGGAGAGGGGAGAAGGGGAGAGAGAGAGAGGAGAGGAGAGGAAGAGAGAGAGAGAGGGGAGAGAGAGGAGAGAGAGAGAAGAGAGAGAGAGAGGAATATTAGGGAAGGAAGGAGAAAAGAAAAGAATGAGAGAAGGAGAGAGAGGAAGGAAAGGGGAAAAGAAGAGAGAGAGAGGGAGAGAAGGAGAAGAGGAGAGAGAAGAGAGGGGAGAGGAGAGTATGTAGGGAAGGAAGGAGCAAGAAGAGTATGTAGGGAAAAGGAAGGAGCAAGAGAGAGAGAGGAAGAGAGGAGAGAGAGAGAGAGAGAGGAGGGGAGAGAAAAGGGAGAGAGAGAGAGAGAAGAGGAGAGAGAAGAGAGAGAGAGAGAGAGAGAGAAATGTAGGGAAGAAAGGAGCAAGAGGGAGAGAAAGAAGAGAGAAGAAAAGAGAGAGAGGAGTTGTAGAGAAAGAAGAGCAAAAATTGTCAGCACGCGAACATCCATCAAGACACTTCCCTTCCCCCCATTCCTCCACTTCCTCCATCCGCTGCAGGACGGAAAGGGTTTTTGCACTTCCTCCCTCGGCCGTTCCAAAACACTCCCTTCCTTCCACTTTCCTTCCCTTCCCTTCCTCCCTTCCCTTCCTCCCTTCCCTCCCTCCCCTCTATCCTTGGGTTTCCTCTCCTTAAAAGCACTATCCCCGTTCTGATCTTAAAGGTGCCCTTGCCAGCTTTCTCTCTCTTCTCTCACTCTTCCTCTCCCCCTCCTCTTCTCTTTTCTCTCTCCTCTCTCTTCTCTCTCTCTCTCTTCTCTCTCTCTCTCTCTTTTTTCTCTCTCTTCCCCTCTCTTTTCCCCCCTCTTTTCTCCCCCTTTCTCTCTCTTCTCTTCTCTCCTCTCTCTCCCCCTTTCCTCTCTTTTTCCCCTGTGGTCCCTTTCTTTTTTCTCTCTCTCCCCCTTTTTATCTCCCCCTCTCCCCTCCCCTTTCTCTCTCTCTCTCCTCTCTCTCTCTCCTTTTCCTCTAACCCCCAACTTCCTTCCTTCTTCATGGTTTGGATTCTATCCTTTTTTTCTTTGTTTTTTCTTTTTTTTTTTTTCCTGTTTTCTGAAAATCTTGCAGACTTCTTTTTCTTATTCTCTTTTCATCAAAAAAAAAATTTTTTTTCTTTTTTTTTTCTGAGGGAACCAAACACCGAAAAGTTTTCTAGTTCATTCCTTCTTTCCTTTTTTTCGGCAAAATCCATTTTCGGGGTCTTTTAGGACCCAAGGAATGAAAGAGAGAGAGAGAGAGAGAGAGAGAGAGAGGAGAGAGGAGAGAAGAGAGAGAGAGAGGAGAGGAAAAGGAGAGAGGGGGGGAAGAGGGGCAATTTTATAGCTCTCTCACTTCTTCGGGGGTTTTTCTTCTGGATTCTCCAGTTTTTTCTCTCTCTCTCTCTCTCTCTCTCTTTTCTCTCTCCCCTTTTCTTTTCCCATACCAATACTTAACTTGCCTTAGCTCTTCTTAACTTGTCGTCCGATCCAGTAACTTAGGGAGGGACTTTTCTCCTCCTGCTCTTCCTCCTCCTACCTCTCCCTTTTCGCCTTCCTTCCTCCTCCTCTCCATCTTATCTTATGGCCCAAATGTACCTCCTTATCTCTTCCTCTTCCACTTTTTTTGCTGCTGCGCGCTCTCTCTCTCCCTTTTCTCTCTCTCTCTCTCTCTCTCTCTCTGCGTCTCTTCAATCACTTTCAATTGCTTCCTTTTCTCTTCTTATGGGAGGGTTTTCCTATCCCATTCTTTCTTTCCTTTTCCTCATTCTTCCTTTTTCTTACTTCTCCACCCTCTCTCCCTTCTCCCCCATTTCTCCCCCATGTTTGTTCTGATATAAAGGGATTTACATATATTTTTTCAAACATTAACTTAAATTCTCATCTTTGTTTTAATTATTCTTCTGATCATCATTAGTAACATTGTTTTCTCATTATAATTACTAAAATTTACAAGACAGACGTGACGTGGTTCGACCTTTTTTAAGCACGTTAACACATTTTCTTTCCTCTAGGAGTCTAGGTCCAGTCCAGGATGAACTCAACTATACCGCTAACACATTTTTTTCCTCTATGATTAACTCAACTAAACCAATAATCTGGTTCCTCAAATTATAATCCTGGACAAGGAGCTCGGATGAATTGACTCGGATGGATTGACACACAAAAAATTACCTCCCCGACAACACCCAAAAAATTACCTCCCCGACAGACACCCAAAAAATTACCTCCCCGACAAACACCCAAAAAATTACCTCCCTGACAAACACCCAAAAAATTACCTCCCCGACAAACACCCAAAAAATTACCTCCCGACAGACACCCAAAAAATTATCTCCCCGACAAAAACCTTGATTGTGTCGGCATCTCGGTGGTCACTAAAGTCCCTTCCGTTTTTTCCCCTCAAGTTCCCGACGACTTCGCTTCCCTCCTTCACCACTTTCGGATTTCAGCTCTTCACCTTAACCGGATTTCGAGTCAGAGTCGAGTCAGTGATTGGATTTCCACAGAGTTTCAAGGTTTCCGTTTTATTATTATTATTATTTTTTACATCGCGAAGGACTAGCCAAGGAAAATAAAAAGGTAAGAAAAAACCCACTGATGAAAATTTGACCTGCATATCCAAAATTTCGCCTTATCCGTATGTCACTTTTACATTACAAGATTTTTAACATTTTTGATTTTTTACTTTATTGATGGATCAGAATATCAAATGTTAGTTACCTCTGATCTACTTTCTGGTATTAGCTTGGTTTAATCCGATTTCTAGAGTTTGGGTTTATCCGGATTGGCAGTCGCGGCTATAATCGGATTGCAGGCCCGTCCTCGCTTCAGCAGAGTTGGAGATCCTTAATTTATTAGGACAGAGGGTATACGGAGAGCAATTTGAGAGAGGAATTGGTGCGAGATATAATACTGACAGATAACAGTATACATATATTATAGGCGGTTCTGACATGGACAATTTCAACTATTAAGGAAATAATTATTGACACACACACACACACACACACACACACACACACACACACACACACACACACACACACACACACACACACACACACACACACACACACACACACGCACACACACGCACACACACACACACACACACACACACTATTCACATAATTTTTTGGGTGTCTGTCGGGGAGGTAATTTTTTGGGTGTCGGTCAGTTAAGGTACTCCGTAGTGTAGGGGAAGCACGCTCGGTTCACAACCGAGAAGTCCCGGGTTCGATCCCCGGGAAGAGCGGAAACAGATGGGTTGTTTCCTTAAAACCCGAGCCCCTGTCCACCCAGCAGTGAATGGGTACCAGGTGTTAGCCGGGGTTTGTGACCTGCTTCCCGGGGTGGTGGCTTCGGCCAAAACCAAGCACTAAGGATGAATGATAAAAATGTTGATATGGAGACGGGGCCATACGAGCGTCGCTCTGGCCCTGTAAAATACAACTAGACAACTAGATGAATACACACACACACACACACACACACACACACACACACACACAACACACACACACACACACAACACACACACACACACAAACAGTCACACAGAAACAAACAAAACATAGTCACACAGAAAAAAAACCAGTCACACAGAAAAACACACACACAGTCACACAGAAAAATACACACACAGTCACACAGAAAAACACAACACACAGTCACACAGGAAAAAACACAGTCACACAGAAAAAAAAACGTCACACAAAAAAACACACACACAGTCACACAGAAAAATACACACACAGTCACACAGAAAAACACACACACAGTCACACAGAAAAACACAGTCACACAGAAAAAAAAACAGTCACACAGAAAAAAACCACACAGTCACATAGAAACACACACACATACACAGAGACACACACACGCACACACAACACACCACGCAACCACACACACACACACACACACACACACACACACACACACACACACACACACACACACACACACACACACACACACACACAGCCGGTGCCACATACAATCAGTACATAATTGCTGCACCCTTCAAATGTGAGTTGGAATATAATGCAAAAGCTGTATTTCCATTTACCATAAATACAATATTGAAATTATTCTCATTCAATGTAGGTGTGTTCAAATACCTCCCAACTTTACAATTGCTATAATTGTTACGGCCAATAATTCAAAATCTAGTTTATATTCACAATGGTGAGGCTGCAACAACAACAACAACAACAATACCAACAATTACAACGATAATTGTTACTGTTCGCATTGGTGCTGATAATGACAATGGCAATTACAGTAATAATGATAATGATCACATTAATATTATTATCAATTATTCTTTTTATTATTACCATTATTTCCATCATGATCATAATTACTACAATATTATCGCTATCATTGACATTATCATCATAATTATTAGTCATCATTTTTCATACAAGCGCCTGTCTCCCGGGAAGTAAAATAGAAATAACAGTGAAAAAAATAATATCAATAACGGTTATCAGTATAATATAATAATAATAATAGTCTGGGAATCATTTAAATCATCTTAAAATCAATCCTACACATTAGGTAATGGCGCGACCCTGATTTATAGATCGCATCACTCATTCTGACCTTCAAGCTTGTCACCTCGCAACGTTCACTACTCTGCCCTGGATTACTTCTTCAACAGATTCTCATTCCAGTATCCTTTCCTTTATGTTTCACCCATGGATCTATAAACACCCCAAACCTGACCCCTTTTCAGACCACTTCAACACCCTGTCATCTGCTCGCATCCGCCACACCACTGTTCTTAACCGTTCATTCCTAATACTCGTTTACTCAGTCTCGTATCTAATAGCCATTCGTCACCGCCATACAAAACACACCACACAGTTATAACCAATCAACTCGAACACCAATTTTCCCCATCACGCATACTGTCCTCGCCCTCAGAGTAACCATTTAATAGCCACAACCTTTGCTTCCGCCACAACGCAATACCTCCCCGCTTAAACCAGTGTCCCTGTCGCTGCAATATTTACACCGATATACCTACCCAATATTTCCTACCTGTTACACTATTGCATCATTCAGCACCTACTTTTCTCTACCTGTCTCAACGAATTTACTGAAATATTCTCGTATAACTTTCTTCTCTTAAATACCTCTCCATTTTACATACATACATTTTACAGCTTACTCTTATGTTTTAGTACTTAAGCTCATTTACTCCTATCTGTATATTATGATTTGTATGTATTTTTTTTTTCTGTATGCCTTCGGGTGAGAATAAAAGGATTATTATTATTATCATTATGTCCGCAATTATAGTTTGTCATTTGTAAAGAATTGCTTTCCTTCACATTTTGTTTCGTTAGAAAGATCACACTTCATCCTCACCCCCTGCCCCTGTCTATAATTATAACGTTAAATCACTCACCACTCCTGACACGCGCGTTTTACATTTCTCGTAAATTTGTATAATGGTGATGGCACGGGAAGAAGCAAAAATAAATATAGGATAATAATAATAATAATAGCCTACAGGCGCTATAGGCTCCAACGTATATAAAAAAAAAAAAAAACCCAACAACAACAACAACCAGTTGCAGTTGTTGTAGTAGTACGGATGAAAATAATAATGAGCAAAACAACAACACACACACACACACCGTAGGTACTCCTACGGTGTACTTAGGGTACTCCGTAGTGGTAGTGGTAGCACGCTCGGTTCACAACCGAGAAGTCCCGGGTTCGATCCCTGGGCGGAGCGGAAACAGTTGGGCTGTTTCCTTAAAACCCGAGCCCCTGTCCACCCAGCAGTGAATGGGTACTGGGTGTTAGCCGGGGGTTTGTGACCCCCCTCCCGGGGTGGTGGCTTCGGCCAACACTAAACACTAAGGATGAATGATAAAATAAATGTTGATATGGAGACGGGACCATACGAGCGTTGCTCAGGCCCTGTAAAATACGACTAGATGAATACTCACACACACACACACACACACACAAAGGCCACCACACAAAACGCACATCTACCAGCCCCATACACTTTCACACCCATGCCATTCAGTGGAGGAGAAAACAGCACTCAATCAACCATTTATTTGAAGCATTTGTGCAAACTTCATATAAACAGTTATTTTCCTCACTTTATCGAGGGACAGAACCCTTTCCCTTCACACGGAAAGAACAACAGGGGGGAAGGGTGAGGGGAAATAGAGTAGTAAGGGTATGTAGGGAAGGAAAAGTAGAGGGTAACGAGGGGAAATAAGGGAAGTAAGGGGAAGCAGGTATGGGTGATCATAAGAGTAGTGTTCAACAATGGAATAGGCTGCTGTCTTAATCAAATAACCTGGGCGAGTGCAGGGGAGAAGAAAAAAATGTACCCCCGATGAATAACCAGAAAGGGAGAGGAGTAAAAGAAGGTAGCATTAGCCCTTTATAATTATGGTGATAACTGGGGTAAGATTTTGTGAAGCCCGTTAATAAATTACGTGATGGGGGGTGTAGTACTGCTGTAGATAAGTGGGTACTCCATAAACCACTTGATAGGGGAGAGGTACGGGTGTAAGATTATTGTAAGTGGTAGATTGCAGGAAAACGTGTAGCAAGGAATGTTTCAGTAGGTGCAGCAGGGAGCGGATCACAGTATGGTCACCCCTGCAAACCAATTCTCTGCGGCGCATCAAAGAGAACGGATACACTATAGGGTGGGCTCGTGACTAAAGTAAAGGCGTCCACAATCCTACAGAGCATAGAGAAACAGAGAAAAGGGAATAGTTGACAAGATTGTTAACTAAGGAGACGCAGTTGAAGAGGACCAATGAAGCGATATTAAGCGTCAAAGGTCACAAGAAGAGGAAGCAGAGAGGGATAACCAGGATAACAAGCAACACATAGTACACAACACTTACAATATGTCGTTTGAAGAAGCACACAGAATCTTTACGGTAACTAAAATATACTGGTTTCTTTGATATACACACTTTTAACCACACAAGGAAACAAGGAACTACCACGTGTAGGTCTCACAGCCTCTTTTAGCTTCCTTATTTTCTGATGTACAACAAGAGACACCGTGTGCACCTATAACTACAGCCACGTCCAGTGTTCTTGTTCTTTGTGTTATGCTTGGTGTTCAGGCTATCTTGTCACTGCTACTTTCCTCCCTCCTAACCTTGCTTCCATGCCTCCCTCTCCCCCATCTGCCGTGACAACGCTCGTGGGGGTCGCCATATGAGGTTATAAATCAACACAACCTTAACACACTCTGCTTCACACACGGGCGAGGCAACACTATTATTATCTATGTATTTATATGACAGCAGTGTAATCATCACACATAATACTCGGCTTAATATGTGCCCAAAAGAAATAACACAAATTTACTCGTTTTAGTGGCATAATTGTATTGTTATTTTTAGCATAGTTATTCTGGTATAAGGAGAGGGGTCACCCGTACGCTATAAGCCGCCTCACACCCACCTCTGGCCTCATTATCTCGTAAAAGTTGTGATTTGCCATGAACGCAGCACTCAAGTCTCACGGCAACACTAAGGCAATCTAGATACTAGTGCAAATTTGTTGGTCCTTTTTGTTGGCAAAGAATTTTAACCAGCGCAATGTAGTAAAGTGGACATGAGGATAGAGAAGAGAGGCGCAGATGAGTATAATTAAGTCTATGTAAGTAATGTTAAGTAATTATAAGTATATATGAAGTAAGTAATGTTAAGTAAATGAATATTATTTCAACTTTTCCTTTTTCAAAATACTGTACATTTTTACATATTGCATTCATCAGGACGAAACTAACGAGGTGATCAAAGTGGATACATTTTGAAGCTACACAAGCATAGTAATGTACCCAGGGTGGTGGTGTGGCAGACAGACGACTCATCAGCAAGGCATGAGCATTTCATCCATCAAAAATCAATCATATAAATAATCAGCCATGTCGCTCCGTGCACGTGATTAAGCAACATGCCCTACCAGGTGTAGTCCCTCCTGCTCACCTCTATCTCCTGTTCCAGCGCATCCCACTCCCAAATGAGCTCGACACGCATCACTGTTCTCTTCATCAAGTCCCGCACGGATTCCATGGCACAATTCACAGTAAATCAAATACTCAGCATGCGACGATCACTCTCGCGTGTGTCGTCAATCGTCATGCAACTTAGTCAAATCACTGTCTATTAAGAAAAGTTATTCATATATCAAAACAAGGATTTACAGTTAGACAATTATATATTTCAAAATGTGGTCGCAATTATGATTGTATATCGCATACAAATTACTTCAAGAGAGTTTTATAGTAAGCTATATATTTTAATAATTACGGCCGGGAGAAGGTATCGTGCACCGACGCACGTTTTCTTTCATATCGAGTCAAATGAGGATTAAAATGTTCTATATCATGCATTATTTTCATTTATTTATCACTACTAACAACCCTACCATTATATTTACCTTAACTTAAACTCGATATCACGTAATTATTCATATTTATCGTAAATACTAATAGATTACTATGTTTTTAGTGGATAAGCAAAACACGACATTCATGCGCTAATAGGCTGCTTAGCATCATCGATTAATAAATTAAATGCACGAGAATATTGCGGTACATAAATTACTACTACTACTACTACTACTACTACTACTACTACAACTGCTACCTATACTACTTCTACTACCATTACTACTACTATTACTAATCATACTAATGGTACTACTAATATCAAAACCATTACTGGAGGATAGCGAAAATGAAAACCAATAAATAGATAAAGAAGAACAGAAAAAAAGGAAAAAGAAGGAACAGAACGAAGAAAGAGACTCAGTAATCAGGGAGTTAAAGGATGACAAAAGATATAATAGGAAACCGCTGTTTCAATGGGTTATAAGTGTACTTAGAGGAACATTTTAATCAATATGTTTAGATTCAAGAGACATAGAAAACGTAAGGGTCGAGTATCAGAGAAAATGGTTCTTGACGCTAACTGAAAGGGTAACTATGGTAAACCGGAGAAAAGGGGAGGCGTTCGCTATAAAATTATATATGTTCGCTTATACACTATTGTCTATTGCGAATAGCTAAGAGGTTATTCATTATAGTTTGCGGTTTGATAATCTACTAATAAATAAAAGTTTTAATCGCCAAAATCATGATTATATATAGTTAACCGGAAGATTTATATTATTTTATTTAGTTTTTGTTACGTACGACTGTTCCTAACACCCCCACAGTTACTGCCACACCCCTAACATACATTCATGCCCTCACCACAGTTACTACCACACCCCTAACACCTATTCATGTCCTCACCACAGTTACTACCACACCCCTAACACCCATTCATGCCCTCACCACAGTTACTACCACACCCCTAACACCCATTCATGCCCTCACCACAGTTACTACCACACCCCTAACACCCATTCATGCCCTCACCACAGTTACTACCACACCCCTAACACCCATTCATGCCCTCACCACAGTTAATACCACACCCCTAACACCCATTCATGCCCTCACCACAGTTACTACCACACCCCTAACACACATTCATGCCCTAACCACAGCTCACCACACCTCAAATCACCACCACTAGCATTCCTGGATTTAGTATTAATATCAAATAACATCATTACCACCATCACCACCTATACCACCATCATCACCACCACTAATTAACGAGACACGTTGATTGGTTCAGCAGTCAGCCAATCACGCGTGCTGCTGTGCTTCAGAATCAATAATGCCCTTCACTGAGCCATTACGTGATGCAGCAAAACGATGAGGCGATGAATATGATGATTCGGGTTATAAGCACTCAACATAATCTGTTTTTGATGTTATTAGTTTTTTTCCAGTGTTTTATGTTTAGTTTATCAATAGTTTGTCGGTGGCACTTTTACTTTTTTTCTTTGGACTACTCTCTCTCTCTCTCTCTCTCTCTCTCTCTCCTTCTTATTTAGTTCAGTCTTTCTAAGGTCTATATAGTTTGTCGATGGCATTTTAACTTTTTCTTTTTGCAGATTTTGTTCATGTTTTATGCCCAGTTTATCAGTGGGTAGTGTGTGATTTTCTAGTGTGAGTTTGTTGGTGTTTTAGATAAAGCTTGTCAATGTTTTCTAGTGATGCTCTCAACAGTTTTTTTTGGGTCACGTTCCAGAGATAGTTTCTTTATATTGTTTTTGTTTCATTTAACTTCACAATGTTTTTCTACTAAGATTTTATCAATGACTCTGCAAGTAATTATTTCTGAATTACTCCTGTCTGTCTGTCTGTCTGTCTGTCTGTCTGTCTGTCTGTCTGTCTGTCTCCCTCTCTGTCTGTCTGTCTGTCTGTCTGTCTGTCTGTCTGTCTGTCTGTCTGTCTCTGTCTGTCTGTCTGTCTCCCTCTCTGTCTTCTGTCTGTCTGTCTGTCTGTCTGTCTGTCTGTCTGTCTGTCTGTCTGTCTGTCTGTCTGACTGTCTGTCTCCCTCTCTGTCTCCCTCTCTGTCTGTCTGTCTGTCTGTCTGTCTGTCTGTCTGTCTGTCTGTCTGTCTGTCTCCCTCTCTGTCTCTGTCTGTCTGTCTCTCTGTCTCTATGTCTGTCTGTCTGTCTGTCTCCCTCTCTCTGTCTCTGTCTGTCTGTCTGTCTCCCTCTCTCTGTCTCTGTCTGTCTGTCTGTCTCTCTCTCTATTTTTAGTTCAGTCTTTTTAAGGTCGTCAGGCAAAGGAAGCGTCGTATGGATGGTTTGATGATGAACGATAAGTTTCAGGCAATTACGCGCGAACCGTCCAATTAGCCAGCATCCTATTAGAGTCGCCGCCAAGCTCTCTTAATTGTTTTCAAGTTTTCAGTCATTGATTGATTATATTGGCGAGGGATGAGGGAGGGAGTTGCGTCTATGTCAACAGCACACTCACACACACTCACACATACACACTGTCAGGGAGCCTTGGCTCGACAGACAGTGCCAACGATCACTTGTTATGTATTTACTGAATGTATATATTTACTAGTAATGGCAATAAACTTTACTTACTTACTTACTTACTTACACACACACACACACACACACACACACACCGTCAAGATAGGTGTGTGCAATCAGAGAGCCTCGTAGAGTTTATGTTCATTAAAGGATTTGGTTCTCTCTCTCTCTCTCTCTCTCTCTCTCTCTCTCTCTCTCTCTCTCTCTCTCTCTCTCTCTCTCTCTCTCTCTCTCTCTCTCTCTCTCTCTCTCTCTCTCTCACCGCCTACTCATTGCAGTTCAAAGTCACCTCCATGGCATTTATTCTGCTTAACTGCTGTTGCTGTGTGCTGTGTGTGTGTGTGTGTGTGTGTGTGGTGTGTGTGTGTGTGTGTGTGTGTGTGTGTGTGTGTGTGTGTGTGTGTGTGTGTGTGTGTTAGCACGGTAGGGATAGAGGCACGAGGGAGGATTAAGAAACTACCACTATACATCATTATAGAATACTGTATGTACTAACACTACATGTAATGGTGTAGCCTAACCTGGTAGGTATTAGGAAGGGGGCTGAGGTTTTGAGGTGATAAAATGAAGGAAGGAGGAAGGAAGGAAGGAAGGAAGGAGGAAGGAAGGAAGGAGAAGGAAGGACAAGGAAGGAAGGAAGGAAGGAGGAGGAAGGAAGAAAGGAAGGAAGAAGAAGAAAGAAAGGAAGAAGAAAGAAGGAAAGAAAGAAAAGAAAGAAAGAAAGAAAGAAAGAAAGAAAGGAAGGAAGGAAGGAAGGAAGGAAGGAAGGAAGGAAGGAAGGATGGATGGAGGATGGATGGATGGATGGAAGGAAGAAAGGAAGGAAGGAAGGAAGGAAGGAAGGAAGGAAGGAAGGAAGGAAGGAAAGAAGGAAAGAAGGTAGGTATGGGTGGCAGAAGCAAACAAACAAGAAAATGAATACGAAAGAAAGAAAGAACAATAAAATAATAAGATGAGGGAATAAAGATAAAAAATGGATAGAGTGAATGCAGCAGCGAATAAACAAGGAAATTAAAACGAAAAAATTAACACTAGAATAATACAAGAAAAAAAGAAAAAAAAAAAATGGCTAGTGAATGAAGACAGGTGGCGCAATATCATCCTAATTAACTCATCTACTAATCAAACATCGCTAATCACCCATTCAGTAGCAGATAATGGGGAGAGACTCGTTGTGCAAGGCTTAATATTAATACATCTCATTAATTCATAGCATTCCTTGAAAAAAATTATAATGATTTACTTTTTTGTGATTTTTTAATTCTTATATTCTTCATTTTTATATTTATTTTGACTATATTATTTTATTCTTTTATTCTTTTTCATGATTGTTATTTTTTTTATAATTATTCAGTGCCTGTTTTCATTATTCATCAGATTTGTTTCTCTCTTGCGATGGTTATTCAATGTTCGGTTTTAATTATGTATTGATTTTGACTTATTCTATCTCATGTATATTTCTTTCTTTATTTTTTTCATTTATTTTTTTCATTCATTTTCATTTTTTCTTTATTTCATTATCTATTTACCTTCTATATGTTTCTTATTTCTCTATCTATCTTTATATCTATCAGCCAATCTCTCCTTTTTTGTCAGTCTATCTATTTATCTTTTCCATTCATCTTCCTTTTCTATAGTATATGTAAAACTTTATCTTCCTTCTCTTAAATCATCAGCAATTTTTCATAAGCAATTTTTCTTAACGATCATAATTTTCACACTTCATTAATCATATAAATTCACATCCTTTCTTTTATCCAATTTCAGCCCCCTTCTCCTCCTCCTCCTCCTCTCCTCCTCCTCCTCCTCCTCCTTCGTCACAATCTATATAATCTCCTTCCTCTCTTCCTCCTCTCATCACTTCTTCCATTTTCTCCTGCTCCTTCTTCTAATTCATGCTCATCATGTCTTACTACGTATCATTACCAAGAAAATCATAGGTCATCCATCTCTCTCTCTCTCTCTCTCTCTCTCTCTCTCTCTCTCTCTCTCTCTCTCTCTCTCTCTCTCTCTCTCTCTCTCTTTCTCTGGCACTACAAGACTTAAGAACAGTGAGAGAGAGAGAGAGAGAGAGAGAGAGAGAGAGAGAGAGAGAGAGAGAGAGAGAGAGAGAGAGAGAGAGAGAGAGAGAGAGAGAGAGAGAAGAGAGGAGAGAGAGAGAGAGAGAGAGAGAGAATCAGAATCAGAAATTTATTTTCCATTTTACAATGGTTATTCTTGTACATCTTATATAATACAATAATGCGAATATCAAATACACAGTAACATCTTAAACATACAATAAAACACACAAGTGTGTACACACATTAAAATAATAAAATCATAGAATAGTAAATAATAAAGTAAAATAAAATAAAATAAAATAAAATAAAATAAAATAAAATAATAAATAGTAAAAATAGTCATACACAAGTTTGTTGTCATTTAAAAGTAAGAAAAAGGTATAATGATAAAATAGTTATACAAAGGTGTGTAATCATATAAATGTCATAACATCAAGTAAAGTTAATGGTCAAGCATTAAAAGATAGCTTGTAAGCTTCTTTTTAAAAGTAGACATACATTTGGTGTTCTTAATATGAGTAGGAAGACTGTTCCATAGTTGCGGTGCAGACACCAGCACTGACCTGTCTCCTGTGTAGGTGTTTGTTTTGGGAACGTACAGCTGGTGCTGATGTCTTGTGTTTACATTATGTGTCTCTCTTACCATGGGTAGTGGGAACAACCAACATGGTAATCTTCTATAGATTATATTATAAACAGTAAGGCCAAGCTCGTACTTATACCTTTCCTTTACCTTTAGCCACTTGAGCTCTCTCAGGTATGGCGTTACGTGTTCAAATTTTGTGCCGCCCAGTGCAACTTTTGCGGCAAAGTTCTGCATTTTCTGAATGCGTTGCAAATGAGTTGCACTTGCCACTCCCCAGATCTTAAGCCCATCATTTATTATGCTTAAAACAAGAGACTGTATCACTGTGATTCTTGCGTTCTTATCAAAGTTATCTTTAATGCGATTTATGTACAGTATAGTCCCTACAGTCTTCTTACAGATGTACGTAATATGTGTATCGAATAGCATACAGTTGTCGAAATATAAACCGAGGTTCTTTATGGAGCTGCTCGGCACTATGGTACTGTCATCAACCTGGATACGAGTATCGCTTGGGATCTGTGCCATGTGTCCTCGGGTGCCAATAAACATACATTGTGTTTTGCTAGAATTAAATATTAAACCATTTGTGTGAAAATACAATTTTGCTTTAGTTAGAGTTTGTTCACTTTTGTTAATCAATTCCTGAATATTATCTATGGTACCAGTATGTATGAACTGAGTATCATCGGCGTATTGCATCATTAAACACTCGGTGAGAGGGAGAGAGAGAGATAATTGCCTCACTCATCCCTTTTTTAACCTTTTAATAGTGATTCAGCGGCGCCAATCATCCAATTAGTCAACTAAAACGACCCGATGCAAACAAAATTAGGCCTGGAAACTCGGAAAAAGGAGAAAAAAAGAAAGAAAAAGAAAAAAAGAAGAAAAAGACAAATTTCACCCTCATTCCTCCTCCTTTCCTACCTCCTCTCTTTTTCCTCGCCCCGATGCATTCTGGGAAAATCTAATAATTCCCTATTTTGTTCTTTAAAAACTTGACTTAAAGGTTACATGTCAAAACTTTCAGTGAGTGCTATTAATAACGGTGTAAAATATTTTCTTTTGTTTTGTTTTAAGATTCTGTATAATTTCCTTCGTGTTAGAGAGAGAGAGAGAGAGAGAGAGAGAGAGAGAGAGAGAGAGAGAGAGAGAGAGAGAGAGAGAGAGGAGAGAGAGAGAGAGAAGAAGAGAGACGAGAGAGAGGAGAGAGAGAGAGAGAGAGAGAGAGAGAGAGAGAGAGAGAGAGCACTTCCTTTCAATTACTCCCTTCGATGGTCAATCTTCAGAATTTTCCTTTGAGATCCGCCTTCAAGTTTATTCTCCTGAAGAGGAAGAAGAGAAGAGGAGGAGGAGGAGGAGGAGGAGGAGGAGGAGGAGGAGGAGGAGGAGGAGGAGGAGGAGGAGGAGGAGGAGGAGGAGGAGGAGGAGAGAGAGCCCTGGGATGTCGGTAAAGAGTCTCATCTTCATGGGACAAAGAAAAAAATAGCAAACGACTTAAGAGTAATTTTACATCTTCTTCGATTTGTCTTTCTTCCCTTCTTCCTTCCTTCCTTTATTACTTCTTTCTTCTCTCCTTCCTTTCTGTTCGTGTTCCTCCTTCTGCCCCGCCTCTTAAACTGACTTGGGGTTTAATTAAGGTAAGAACACCAAAACCTTTGAAGGAAGTGCTCGCGCGGGCAGGGACGGACACACACACACACACACACACACACACACACACACACACACACACACACACACACACACACACACACACACACACACACACACACACACACACACACACACACACACACACACCACAAACACACACACAAACACACAACACACACACCACAACCCACCAACCACACAACCACACACCCACACCACACACACACCCCCACCACCCACACACACACACCCACACACCCACACCCACACACATATACACACACACACACACACACACTTTACAGATAAGACTCAAACTGAAAATTATTATCATTATTAAATTATCATCATTATTGTTATAGTAGTTATTACTGTTGTTGTTATTGCTGTAATTGTTGCTACTTTAGTTGTTGTCGTTGATCTTGGCAGTGCGGCGGTGGTGGTGGTGGTAGAACAATTAGGGGTAATTTTCGTGGTGGAAAATGGTGGGTGTGGTGGTAGTGGTGGTGGTGGTGTAGGGGGGAAAGTATGGTGGCATGACATATGACTTAAATTATTAATGGTGGGGTTGGCAGTGATGTATGGTGTGTGTGTGTGTGTGTGTGTGTGTGTGTGTGTGTGTGTGTGTGTGTGTGTGTGTGTGTGTGTGTGTGTGTGTGTGTGTGTGTATGTGTGTGTGTGGGGGAGCCCGGTGATAAATTTTTATGAAGAAATATGGAGGGAAGCGGACACAAAAATGATGATGATGGTGATGATGACAGTAATGATGATATTAATGATAATAATGATAACAAAAGGATAACTAGGAACATAATCATGATATAGTAATCTAAGAGCCATGAATATATTACTTAACAACAAGATAATAACCATGACTACAACACTAATGAGGGGGGATAATGATGGCTGGCGTGGAGGACGTGCGTGCGTGTGGGCGCGCGGCCTCACCTGTCACTAAGTCAGACTAATTCTCCTATGTACACACGCAGGACTATATTTCATCCCATTCTTTAAAACTAGAAATATTATTTCCTAGCAGTTCTTATCAGACTTTTCTTTCATCACCACAATATTTCGCAAGGTTTCCATTTCTCTTCATTTTACACAATATTTTTTGGTAATGATAATTTTTTCTTGGGTTCTCTTTCTTCAATAATTTTCAGGCACTATGAGATTCTTTTCGTTTATTTTTATACGTAAGATCCTGATGCGTGGTATATGAGGTTTTTTTCCATTTTTTTTCTACTTTTTTTTCGGTTCCAATTTTGATACAGTGAGTAATTAACTTTTTTTCCTGATATTCTTATTTTCCTTCATATTTTTATTTTTTGGTTTTTACACCAGATTCTGATGGTATATGACTTTTTTTCAAGAATTTTGCTCTTCTTTCTATTTTTGGTTTGAATTTTGATACAGTGAATAATAATAATTTTTTCATGATATTCTTTTTTCCTTCATATTTTAGTTTTTTTGTTTTTATACGCCAGATTCTGATGGTATATTATTTTTTTCTTCCAGAATTTCGTTCTTCTTTCTATTTTCGGTTCCAATTTTGATACAGTGAATAATTTACTTTTTTTTCCTGATATTCTTTTTTCCTTCATATTTTTATTTTTGTTTTTATACGCCAGATTCTGATGGTATATGACTTTTTTTTCAAGAATTTTACTCTTCTTTCTATTTTCGGTTCCAATTTTGATACAGAGTAATTAACATTTCTTTTTAAAAATTCACGTCGCAGTCTCCTTCCACTTTTTTTCAGGTCCACCATAGACCACTGTATACCTGGACTGTTCACGCGACAATGTTTTGAATTGCGGGGCTGCATAGGGGCCTGCGGGGCGCCCGACAAAGAGATATAGTGGTCTATGGACTATCATATAGACTGGTTTATCAGTATATATGATATACTGTAATCTTCGTAAATGTTTGTTATATAATATTATCAAATAAAAAACAGTAAAACATGCTAAAGAAATGCCATTACGAGACTATGAAGAAATATGCATGAACTTAACATTTACTTAACTCTTCGCCATTTAAAACTTTGCGAGTCAACTTTTATCATGAAGGGTATCAATAGAAGCGCAATTTTATTAGCTTTCCATTGCTATATTTCGTTATCTAATAAATTAATTAGAACCATGCATAAATTAGCATTAAATAAATAAATAAAATCATCAATTGGGTAATTCTCCCGATTGATGATGTTATTTATTTCCTTATATATTTCGTTTTCTGATAAATGAATTAGCACCATGTATAAATTAGCGTTAACTAAATAAATAACCTCATCAATCGGGAAAATTACCCGACTGATGATTTTATTTATTTATTTAACGCTAATTTATGCATGGTTCTAATTAATTTATCAGATAACGAAATATAGCAATGGAAGTCTAATAAAATTGCGCTTCTATTGATACCCTTCATGATAAAAGTTGACTCGCAAAGTTTTAAATGGCGAATAGTTGAAGTGAATATTAAGTTCATGCATATTTCTTCATAGTCTCGTAATGGCATTTCTTTAGCGTGTTTTACTGTTTTTTATTTGATAATATTATAGAACAAACATTTACGAAGATTACAGTATATCATATATACTGATAAACCAGTCTATATGATGCGTATATATATATATATATATAATATATATATATATATATATATATATATATATATATATATATATATATATATATATATATATATATATATATATATATATATATATATATATATATGAATCCGAGCGGCCCTCCGACTTCACGGCAAGTTCAGGCCCATGTGCAACAGGCCGATATTCCGTGCGCAGTCCAGGTATACAGTGGTCTATGGGTCCACTTTTATACATTTCTCAAATTGCCTCTAGTCTTAGAAGTTATATTTTTAAACCTACAAATTACTCTCATTTCTCTTCTCATTTTTGTACTTCTGCAATTTTCATTTTTATTTCTCCACATAACGTGTCATTTAACTTTGAGGTAAGTACTGGACCTTGCCTTACCCTTACCCTTACCCTGCCCTGCTTCCCTTACCTTTCCATCTTCCCTTAATGACTTTCCCGCCAGGTGTTCCCAATTACACCTATTTCTTCCTACCTTCCCTTTACCACTTCTTTCTTTACCCTTCTTTCCACACTTTACCACTTCTTTCTTTACCCTTCTTTCCACACTTTACCACTTCTTTCTTTACCCTTCTTTCCACACTACCACTTCTTTCTTTACCCCTTCTTTCCACACTTTACCACTTCTTTC